>PQWD01012473.1:0-30586 GCA_019425675.1 Leucinodes orbonalis | reverse complement strand
GCATTGGCGTGGGGGTCGACGACTCTGATAGTCAAACCCATAAACATAGTAACAAATACTTTATTCTCTATGCCTATAATTTTAAAAATAAATACCTCTAAAATAAAAGGATTAATTTTTTAATACTCAATAATGTATGATTTACCGGTACAATATAAATAATAACGATTATTGGTGTAACTAAAAACAATCAACCTTTTATACTTAAACGTTGATTAAAAGCCGATGATGAATGAGGCTAGTTTAGTTAGAAAAAACAGGACACGCCAGCCTAATAAATGCCCGGGCACGATATTACTGCCATACAACGCCTAATGATGGACAAAGGTCTACTTTAATTAATTTATTTATTTGGAGGCAACGTAACTAGTAGCGCTGGTCCAGATTACCAAGAATAATGAAATGAGATGGTTATAGTGCTTTTCCCAACACTCCTTGTGGGTGCACTACGTGTTTTGTGTGTATTGGGTATTTATATGTATAGATGCAGAGATAATATGAATAACTTTCACACGTACAAGTTACTCCAAAAACGATAATCTACAGAAGTTGTCGAGTTATTATGAAGTTTTCCAATCAATCGTCAGTATCGCTTAGTTACTCAAGTCCATCGGCCGACTGTTTGTTTAGCATTCGTCCAACGCCTTCGTATTGTTGAGTGGGTGTCGATGTCGTGTAGGCCAAGGTCTTGGATTCCAATCTCCGTTTAAGTATTTAGTTGCCATAAATAAAAGTTTCTATGAACACGTAAGAGCGTCGTTGGCTTATTGGTGTGGATTGTTGCCTTCCGATATGGAGGGTGCAGGTTGAAATCACGCCACGTACATACGATTTTTCGAATTTTCGAAATTATATTTACGTAAATCCGACGCTCTTACGGTGAAGGAATACGTCGTGAAAACACCTGCGCATCGTGCGCACGCCTACGATAGAATTCAAAGATTGTGCGTGAAGTCGGCCAATGCGCACTAGGCCTAAGAGTCAATCTCGTCTGACTAGTACAGAAACGGTTTTACGATTCTGAATCAGGCGTTAGTCATTGATCTGGTAGTCATGAATGGTTGGAAGGTGGTGTAGAAAGGGGCGCGCGGAGTTATTAATAGATGCCAAGAACAGGTGGCCGCTCCAGTGTGAGCCTGACTCAATGTTCAGTATTTCAATGCATTGTCATGAATGGTTCAGTTTACATATGTATCAATGCTGTGCTCTACATCATCTTTATATAAGAAAAACCATACACACCTATTTACCTTTTTCGCGGAACTGGCGCATCGCTCAACGCTTGTCACCAAGAATATGTACCTATACTTCCTGCATCGCTCGAATTCTAGGTTAAGACCCTACTTTGGAACACCCTTAGACTTAGCGCTGTGAGCCCTCTAAACTCGTCAATGGCTTAATGAAGCTGTATGGATATATGCGGCCAACAACAGTTGTCATTAGAGAGAACCTTAAAGTCCTTTATCATTTTGACAAATAATTTGGTAGTTCTGCTAAATAAACCCAATGATATTCTGTATATATAAAGGTAGATACGCCATCCGTGCCTCAAAAACGAACCGTCAAAGAGAGTACAGTTTGTACTCTTTTGTTTAGGCGGTAAGGTAAATTTATACGGAATTCGAAATATGTGTATGTGTGCTGTTACTGCATTCGGAACACTTTTCACGATTGTTTTGTGAGCATATCACGAATCCATACTTTTTTACATCATTGAATAAACCAAAAATAAATTTAGAAAAGTAAAGTAGCTCATCCTCTTGACTAGGAATAGAAAAAAAATCATCAACACGTACTTCCTGTGGGTAATTGGTAAGTCGTAGATTGCGGATCAGTCATCGTCTGCTGCGGATATCCGACAAGACCGAAAAGGGAAGCCGTGAGTCGGCACTTACGCTTTTTAAAGCTTACACATTTTAGGGTATTTTTTATGTATTTCAATACGTACAAAACAACAATCGTCACCCATTTTTCTCACCATCACATTCTAGATTATGTGTATTTAAAAGAAATACTTTATTTGGCAAAAGCATACAAAATACAATTAAAAAAAGAATTAATACAAATAAATGTTAAATAGGACCTCACTCAGGATTTGTCCTAGAACGCTAGAAGCATGCCAGGACGCTGTTTTTCAGTGAAGCCCTGGAAGGACAATCATAAAACTAAAAATGACTTAAGTTTATACAAAACTAAAATAAAAATAGTGTGGAACTCTCTGACAATATCCATTCGTCAGTCTCCTTCTGTAACTATTTTCAAAAGTTGCGTAAAATAATTATACCTTTCAATTTAACATTATTAGATTCTTTTTTCTCTAATTTTTTTTTAAATATTTTTTTATGAATGTATCTTATTACTATGTATGTTATATGCCTTATACCTTAATTTATTAATAGAAGCTTATCTATTTGTTTTCATATCAATAATATAAATTGATTCAAAACTGTATTTGTATCAGATATTTTATTTATATGTAGAGTATATATATGTTTATGTATATTATATTTATATATGTATTTTATATTGAAATATATATTTTATGTTTATTTATGTTTTATATGTTAATGTTGAAATGTAATTATGTATTTATAAGTTGCCAAGTTAAGCTTTTCTAACTTTTCACTATCTTGCCCTTTCATGTTGTTAATTTTCTTTGTTTGTGAGGTTGTCTGGAAGAGATCGCTTCAAGCAATAAGGCCGCCTGAATTGCATTATTTTCTTTCATTTATTGTCAAATATATATCTTTTTTGTGTGCAATATACAATATGCAATACATTTTTTAGATATTTATGTCATAACAATTGCTTAAGACATTGAATCCCTCTAGTTACCCATATATATAGTAAGCGTAGCGCGCTAATTCTAAATCTATGTGTTGACCATACAAATCCTGTGTGATGCATCATTATTATCATCATTACAGACTTACAAGTCAAAGTTCACTGCTGAATTAAGACCTCTATTTACGCGAATCGATCGCTAGCAGTCAACATCCATAGGTTAACCGCCATCTCGACCATGTCATATATATGGTATTGTGTCACATATTGGAAATAGTTTATCTACATGAAAGTACTCGTATGATATTTACGACAATTTTTTCTAATAACTTAACAAAATGCTGCGCTGTGAAGTGAGAGCAACTTACACAACGATATAATTATGTATTCAAATGTTACATATTATTATGTTGCACCAATTAGTTTAAAATACTGGCAACTTGCAACGGTGCAGTTCTTGGAAAGCGCAAACGCATGGCCCGTGGCACTTGTAACCGCACGCACGCAACCCGCGCCATCTTATGGCCGTTCAGTCAACGAACGACACTGAAATATCTTCTACGTTAAAATTTGTTAGACTTCCAACGTTTAGTTCCAAGTAGTTTTCCCATACTATTTCTCTTTCTCCGCGTTCTTTTTAGGAAACTTCTAAAGTTTATTTTATTTATGTCGAGTTACATAAGGTAAGAACTTATTTATTGAACTATTGTTGAATAACACTTTATGTTCAACTAGTAGGTTTGAAATGTTGTTGATAAGGAATTCTTGACAATCTATAAATTTAAAATTACTACTAGTGAGGGGTACATCCTGCCGAATCGCGAACGAGGTTCTGGTAGCCCGTCAACACGCACTGAACCAGTGCGATGGGTAACGGTCCGAGGATCCCTAATGACGAATGTGGAACATTGAGGAACGCCTTTGAAGGCAGTCAACGTTGTGGCCATGATAACCTTTGAATTTGTACCTCTAGCAATGCATACTTCTTTTTTTCTTTATCTTGTTTAATATGTTGTCCAGTGCTGGACTTGTCCGTTTGCTATTTTATTATTTTACGTTCAGACAACAAAACAATATTCCGTATATAGCTTTTATACTTCTTGAATTTTTCCCAATAATCATATAGTATATACCTAAGTATTTTCTTTGTTATTTTGAACACATCAAATCATAGGGACATGTGATCATGTAAGAGTTGATGTGTTCAAAATTGACAATTAAATTTTCATTCGATCATCAAAATATAAAGACATAATGATAATCGTGATCAGTATTTGCCCACGTTTAAAACGTTTATTATTACATATGAAAAACGATACCCACGGTTAAAACATAACTCAAACCATAGTTACCTTTATACTAAGCGCTCGCTACAATTCTAAATCTATGACTCAAACACATGTTTCAAAACTGACCACACTTGACTAATTTTAAATGGCACTTCAGTTTGTAGGACCACTTGTCAATATCTCAACGTGCAACAAATTCTTGTCCAACCATTTACGTAGGTACTTACAAAAAATACCATTGACTATAAGAGAGAATAAATACCCGTATCTTAGACCTTTATTTATATTTATTAGTAGTTATCACTCGTAGTTTTAATCCGAAGTGAGCCATATTTTGGTTAAGAAGGTTCAAGTAAGCATTATTTTTTAAAATAGTCTTGATGATAATTAGCAACTGTTGTCTGTAGTATCTCAGTGTTGGTGACTGGGTCAAAAGACACTTGTAACAAGATATTTAATAGTCATGGTATCCAGTCACTTTATAGCATGTCCATATTTACTGAACTTTGAACCCAAAAACCGCACCTTGTGCTATGAATTATTCAAAAAATCTATAAATTGCGAACAAGCTTTTTTTTATACATGGAATACTTAAACATTGAATTCCTCAAATATGAACACGAAAGCGCGACCAGCTGGCAGCGGTTGCTATTTATAAATCGCAAATGGCCAACCCAATCGCATATATCTAGTTACAGAGGACTAATAAAGGCTAAAATAGGACTCCATGAAACGCAACCGAATCATCAATCATAATTTGCCGCGGCTCTTGGCGCTTGTCCCTGCGACCCTGCTGCACCAGCTATATTTAGAACAGTGGACTGCATCCCTTATGTTGTGATGTACAATCCGCGCCATAAACGCTTACCCCTTTCAATACTGCTCAATCAATCAACCAATGCTGCAAGTCAACAAAATACAATAACTTTATACTAAAATAAATTACACGTAAAGGTACGTCTAATTTATTTTTATGTATAAGTTTTACGAATAAACTAATATCAAATTCGTAGAAATGGTGATGAATGTGAAACGTAGGTGACGAATGTTATGATACAATTCTTTGAAATTGGAAATATACCCATTGTTTTGTGATTATCAGGTGATTATTATATCATTGAGTACAGAGTAAGACAAACGTGTATTACGTGGGGAATACTATATAAAAGACGTCGAGTCTTAATTAATCCTTATATAGATAACCCTTTTGTTCGAATTTATACACTCATACCTAATAAGGTTGATAAAATCAGCAATATGCCTTAACTTAACAACCTATCTGCATTTCGATCTTGGTTATTGGTTATGGGTCAGGCAAAATCTTTCCTAAAGGTGAAAGGTGATTATGTTTTGAGCAATATGATAAATTGATTATTTTTCATATTCATGTCGTCATGACGACAAAACACATGTTGCCAACTGTACCAGCAAGACGTTTATGTGGCAGTGGACTGCGATAAGTTGAAAAGAAACGAAAATAAATAGGTAAAGGCACATTACTTTTATCCTGTACTTCGTTCATACTCGTAGATTGATAAATACAGCCACGGCATAGGAATCAATAGTACATATTTGTTCAAATATTATCAATTCGAAACTATTGTTGTGAAAGTAATTTAAAAGTTTTTCTTTTGAAAGGTTGGCAATGTTGTTTCTTCGGAATTGCGAGTGTCTATATACGGCGTGCGTGTCACTTAATATCAGGTTATAAGGTGAATTGATTGTTTGCATAAAAAATATAACAGCCAAATTATTTATTATTTTTGAATAACATGACATGGTGTGAAAAGACAAGAACGCCGTTTGTCAAAGTGAGAACCGTATGTAATTATTTCTTCTGTTCAATTTTGGTTTCTGGTGGTTTATATCCAATTTGTTCTTCTGGCGTGTGCGGCCAATAAGTAGGCCTGTTGACAGAGTCCAGTGCTCGCTCTGGAAACATGTCTGCGAACATTTCCATTGTCATCTCTTCGAATTTCGGAAGAGATCTTATTCGCCCTAGTTCTTTGTTAGCCCTGTCAAAGAAGACGTCAAAGAATATGCGATTAGTTTACGGTAAATTGTGGGATGTAAGAGGTTAACATTTTTGGGGTTTAAGCAAATGTCAAGTGCGCGTGGTGCACTCTGTCGAAATGTGAACAAGGCCCTCCTGGCGATAAGCAAACATGTGCTAGATCTGGTCGGTGGGTTACGGGCTGAAACCCCTAAACGTATTAAGTTACCTTAGTCCAGTGGACGTTAAAGCTGTATTAGTAGTAGAAGTATTATGCGAAAAATGCTGTAACTTTGGACTACTGTAGCTGTCTGACAGTGCCTGTAAAATAAACGTTTACCTGTCTATTTCTTTCTGCATTTCGGCACAGTAGCTCTTGATCTCAGGTTCTAAAGATTTCCATTGCTCGTCCACTTGCGCTGAGAGGGTGTCTTTTGGGTACGGAACCTGGAATTTCTCATACTCCGCCTTCAACTTGTCCACTAGACCTGGTATTGGGACCAGCTTCTGGTATGTCGCCCAGTCAATCTTTGGAGGTTCCGGAGGATTCGCGAGAACCCTGAGAATTAAGACACCTGATATTTTTGTAGCTGGACATTCACTGTCTGAATAAAGGTTGAAAGAATTTATAGCTGCGAAAGATTTCTGATGAGATGATAATAATGAACAACAATGGATAGCAAACATTTTTAATGAAGTGCAATTTATTATTTTTATAAATAGGTATTTTAGAGTAAATATCATATAATTGTAACCGAAACACTTAAATTGCTATTATCTATTAAAGAATGTTGACTGTATATAATTAATAAGCCAAAAAAAATTAAGCATATCAACGAAGCTGTAAAAAGAAATGATGAATAATTCGCCAGTAAAAAAAATAATTACAATAGAATACATTTACATATTTCAACAAACCGTACTGAATTCCAATATGAAATCAATGTACGATGCATCGTAAAAGTACTCGTAAATCATCAACCACAAAGTTAATAGACAAAACATACAAAGAAGAAAAACAATGTCATTTTTGCATACATATAAGTACTTCCGCAAGATTTACTGTTTTAATAATTCCTTGGTCAGGTTCAGATCCGATGTATTATCCCAATATTAAAAAGGGAATTCACCACGTATTTATTTGATAACATAAAAGTACAAATACCTGCGTAAGTAAGCGTCAGATTTTCCTTTAAATGCAAAGAACTGAGCTTTCTGCTCCAGAGGCACTTTCTTCTCGAACTCTGCCCAATTTATTGCAGTTTTTGTAAATCTTTTAGCCATTGTAGTTTATAGTTGGATCTAATTATCAAAGACTTCGTCTCCTGACATGTTTCTATGAAAGAACGTCAAATTATTACATATCATGACATAAAAACGCAGACATGATGCATACACAAAGGAGGTTATAATTTGGGATAATATTCTAATATACAACAGCAACCATAATTCTGATCATTCTCGGAATCTGTTCAGACAATATGGTAAAAATGCTTTCACTTGAGGCATAAATAAACCGATTATCCATCATGCGACGTCGGGACCACATGCCAAATTGCGTGTTAATCTGTTACCAGCTTGATTCCGTAGGTCGGGAACCTTATCCTCAAATTAAACATCTGCCCGCTCTTCAAATGAATAACATTCGTATTGCTATGCTCTCTTGCTATATTATCGAGTGATCGCCCCAGGCAATATTGAAATCAAAGGCTAACTGTTCAAAGAGGGGATCTTGGCAAACCTAACCACCTAGTGTGAATCGACGCGTCAGAATTTTTATCATTTTGCGATTAGATAGCGCTGTTGTATAGTTATTTTGTGCTCAAACAGCATTTGTTGAATTATTCATTCCAGTATTCATAGGTATTGTTTTTGAGTGACGTAACGGTTTTGTGGAAAGGTGAATAGATATAGGAATATGATTAAATAGAGCGAATTCATGCGATAGACTCGTTGGCGACTATTTGAATTTGATCATTTTCAAAACTTTTAAAAGTTCATACTAAGAACGAGGATCTTGAGTTCATGATTAACTCCACACTTAATACACCGAATCATGAAAGGATTCTTAGTTCGTAGTTTTAAGAGAAAACTTTCTCTGTTCTATGATTTTTTCGACAAACACGGCATTCATGTACTAAGTACTAACATGAGTCACTTTTTAAAAAATACAATAATGCCTAGTTGTTCATCAATCATCTATATTTCAACTAGCAAGTGACAAGATATCTTAAATTTATTAAGCGTTTGGTAAATAAATAAATGAAGGTTTATTTTTAACGGATTTTGTAGGTATATGAAAAAAGACTATTAATAACAATCTGTTAGATAAATGTAGCGAAATGTTATATTATTGCGGGATCGCCATGAGAACAAGCGGTACCTTTCGTAGTACGAGTAAGTAAATTACAATGATGCCACCACGGATTTTCAAATTAAAACCTCATTGTCATTCCACAACTCAAGCAACCCCTTGCCTTTGACAGCTCATTGAAACCATTCCAAGCGGGGCGCTCTAAATCAAAAGCACCCCTCTTAATTACCGGTCTCCAAATGAACAAATCGACACGCCGTCTCAATTACAAGACAATAATGTCGGACGCGCGCCGTATCCGCCGGATACGATCCGTACGGCTTCGGTGCCGGCATCACACGGCCCGAACAACGCCGACGACATATCTATAGCTTGGCTATTCTCTAACCTTTAACACTATTCGGCAGTTGCCATAGCATTATCCCCTTTAGTGTTATTGTATAAGGGTTTAATCATTCTGATGAGATTTGAGTTTTCGCTACACGTGTCTCCGAGAACCGTTTCCGCCGGATCAACTCGTTACATTTGAAAAGTGTTAACTAATTCCGATCGCTTTGATGCATGTATTAATAAATTTCGGCTAAGCTAGGGGTTTCGGTTCGGGTGTTTGTAACCGTTATAAAAATAAATGTTAATTTGTACCACACACGGTTCTGTCACAACTTTTTTGTACCTTATGTGTTGTTTTTCGCATTGTGTTTCGGTTAGATATTATATTTATTAACAACACTGGTTGTACACATACACATAATTTTGGATTACACTGGCTTTTATCAGGGACTAAAACAATTTCGTCTATAAAATAGTTTTAAATCACAGATCCAATTTGAAGTAACCTACTGACTAGACTACTTGCTTGGTGTTATAAAAACTGTAATGTGTTCAATAGACTGTACTGATGTATTGCAAGATGGGAAACAGGTTCGTAGTACCCTGAAAAGAAACTTAATGCGCATCTTGCCGTCTCTTGCTTACCGACGTAGAAGGAGCGAGACAGAACTCTGCGCAGGAGTTTTTTGGTTTTCCGAAAAGGCTGTCGTTCCCGTTTGTGGTTAGCGAAGCCTTACTGTTGATTGGAGTGGTCAGCTCGGCAGCAAGGAATAATGATATCATGTTATAAACAGAGAGACAATTCGATTTAACTATTTTCATCGGATATTTTATTATCATCGCAGCATAGCAATTTTATGTGATGTTGAGTTGAGATTCGATTTCATTTCTTAAAACCCGACTGCTAACAATACCCACTGAAAAAGGAAAAAGAAGCTCTACTATATAGTGCAAACATTTTATATATTATATTTACATGATATTGCAGACTACTTATACTAGCTTACTGTTAAGTACATTTATATTTAGAAAAGGTATTTAGGATTGTTTGTCACCATGAAAAGTATATAGGTAATGATTGAACTATATAGTAGAGCTTGTTTTTCCTCCTACGGCAGTCAGGTAAAAAAAATCTAGGTAATAAATATCTAGGAGTGCGTTGAGTCCATATGTGCGTTTTGGAATTGTTGCTGTTATCCTATATACCTAGATCGTACATAAGAATACAATATATAAAAGAAGGAAAAGTGAATTATTTATTTAAGTATTTATGTTTGAAACAATAGTATTTTTGCCACTGAACGAAGTAAAGGAAATGTCCTACACGCACACACTTCACCATAGAATAGCAGGTAATTTTAATGATTTGTCATTGTTCAGCCCAGCGCTATGAAGCTGGAGTGGGGAGCCTAGTCCGACTTCGGTCTGGAAGAGGCAGCCTTTTACGAGGGCCCCGTGGCCCCCGCGCCCCCTCCTCGCAAACACGTCTCCTTTAGCCTCCGCCTTGACTTGGTAAGTCACTTCTATTTGACTGATCAATGATACCATTAATGTGGCAGTGTCGTCAATTAGAGAAGTGTAAAGATATTCATCAAAATGTTAGGTCTTGCACTGTCTTTTATCGGCAATTTCGATCAAAATAAAGTAACCCCCAATATTATAAGTTAGTTGAACCTAAATCCTAATTAAAGCATAAAAAAGGTTCCAGGAGCTACGGTGTACCTTACACGATAAGCTAACCTAGTTGAAAAAAATGCAAGGGATAATATAATTGCTATTTAAAGCGAAATCACTGTTCCTCAGGCTTCCTTGCACAGAGACCAGGCTCTCACATAGACATTCCATTTTCAAATTTATACGTACTTAGTTTAAAGATGGTTTAATAACAACTTTAAATAAATAAATAAAAGAATTAGCATCTTCAGTTATTGGTTTTTTTCACCGTGAAGTAACCCTTTTTCACTTTAACGGAACTATTTTAGGTTATGAAACTAAAAAAATCCAAGTGAAATAAATAATACAAGCAAAAGTTTCTTCAAAACTATCTGCCCCGTAACGAATCCGCCACAAGTGTCCCATTAAGGTAGTCTCACCGATAGCGCCTGCCACAAAAAGTAAACAAGTTCAAATCCTGTTGGCTATATTGAACTTGAATCGAAGCCTACATACTAGCTGGTACTTTCATACTGGTTTGGCAGTCCCTGTTATTAAGTCGTGTCTAATACGCGACTGGTTCAACGAGTGTATACGTGTTCCCGATGATTTGCAGTTAATAGCTGATATTCGCTTAAATAATTCCAAGGAACACGATCAATGACACCATTGAGCTGTCCTGGGAAGCTGGTGCCATGAAGATTATCTATATACGATATCCGATGTCATTTAACTAAATTGTTTCGGTAATACAAAAGCCTTTTTTAGAGGTGAATATTTTTAAAACACGTATGTTAAGTATACATAAAATTTAAAGTAGCATATTTTAAGTTCATTAATCGGCGAAAAAGATTTTTAATGAATAAGGAACGGAAGTACGGAATAGCAAAACATGTTTGCTATACAAATGCTATAAAAAATACATTAACAGCTCTGTACAAGGATATAGGAAACTTCCTTTTCTGGTTGATGAGATACTTGTACCAGGCTGTGTCAGGCGGTTGTGGTTTATCCGCCCTAATACCATTTTTTACCCATATGGGAATTCAATCTCTGCAGTTCGCAAGCTTAATTTTTAACTAATAATCAAAAGTTTTATGTTTAACTTTACCGTACCCTCAGAGTTAAATAGTATTGAACTAGTGATTAACATATTTCAGAAATGCCACGAGGAAAGTTTACTTGGGTAACATTTTGCCTATTTTTTCAACTAAAAGCGAAAAGTAAACGTCAAAATCATACACTGGTAGGTTATAAAATAATAATCAATGCTATACACATAATTATAAGCAGTAAAGAAAGCACAATTAAAATGATCCTTGCTAATGCGTAATAAATCGAATAGAGATAGAATTCCTGTGACTTCAACTGTTCCTACATCCTTTGGATGATAATTCTGTCGTAAGATTCGTAATAAATTTACAAAGAAAAGCCTATGTAAATGTACTCCAATAGAAATCCTACACGTACCTTAGCAACATAGAGTCAATGAGTAATTAATTATACTTCAGTATAAATTGGAAAGTATTTTCACGTGATAAACTATTCAATCTTTGGAATTAGCGTGCAGCCGTAAAGCTGTGGTCTTACTAGCACTTACCGCTGTAACTAACTTAACGATTGCTACTGTTTATGGCCAAGGAGGCTGGGTACTGTACCGTCGCCAACAGATGTTGTTGTTGTCTCTCTCTTGAGATGTTGTTTAACTTCACCAAAACATAATAATCGTATATACCTACATTTTGAAGCTTTTTAGGATAAATGGATTCACCAGCAAATTTTTATATATGATTGACCAAACGAGCCACTTCATTTGTTAAGGTTATCTTATTTAAGGTAAATTTATTTAAGGTAACAATAGATCTCTTTTACTGATGTATTTGTTACCTTTTTATTAGAAATATAATATTTATTTTATCACTGTGAAATAATTATGTTGCGTATTGTTGTTTATAAAACATTTTTTTTACACTTGTGTTAACAATTGTACCTGTATTATACCTGTATATATTATAGAAATGGAAAACAGGCTTTAACTGTGTTCCCGGGTTGAGTTCCCTGCAAAGAGCTTAATTGTACACAGTGCCAGTACGAGTCTAGTTTTCGACTCGCCTGTACACTGTACGTTTCGCAATTATTGGTCACTTAATAATAGAGTTCTTCTTTAAGGATTCTTGACGTTATTCTTTCTATGGTTGTCAGTATAATTACATAAATAACATATATAGGCGCTGTAATTTCTATAGACAAACAATCTAGTAAAGGGCTGTTAACATATTTTTTGAGGGCTCCATGACTACAATATTATTCGAATCATACGCATATCTGGAGCACAATGAATTCGTTACGTTTGTGAAATTGTCACTAGATAATTAATACTTTACTCAATTTAAAATCATTATTATAGCCGTTTATTTTTATGTAGTGATGATATATTTTGTTGGTTATGCACCAGTTAATGAACCAATGTAGCACATAGACGTTGGTAAACCTGATAAATACGTAAGTTTAAAAAAATAAGCATTTGGTAAAAGTAAACAAAAGTTCTCAGTCCAAAGAAGGGCTTAGTTTCAAGAGTGTAATTGAGCAGTGATATATTGTATTAGAGCCGAGTTGTTGTCCCCCATACTCGGTAGCGGTGTTCCGTGTCCAGCCCCAAGCCCGACGCGGTTGGGGTAGCCACCGGATGCGCAGGCGCAGCTCGTTGGAGCGTGGACGCTCGTCTTTTTTGACACTACGTAATTCTAGCCTCACTTTGAGCCATAAAATCAAGCTTCAAAAGCCTTTATTGTGCGAGGGACGTTAACTGTGATATTTGATGAGGCAATTATTGCCGGCTTCAACGTTCTGCTTATTTATTTAATAATAAATGTATTTACTTTGCACATAGTTTAACAATTTGAGTAACAGAAATGCTCAAAATTTTTAAAAGTTATAGGGCTATTATCATACAGAATGCACAAACATTAAAATAATATTATTTTTTAAAACACCTTTATTTCTCAAAACGATCTTTCTGCTACTATCAAAATCCGTTGGATTCAAGGTTAGATTATACATTAAGAATACCAGGTTGTAGTTTCATATACCGTTCGTTGGTACAAATTTACTATGGAATTATATTGGAAACTGAATAAGTTCGCACGTCCAATATATCAAATTTGTTTCAATTTTGTGCCTATACGTATTTAGATAAAGTTAGCAACTATGTAACTTGCCAATATCTTAGATAACTATATGTTAATTGCTTTCCGTTCCTTATCATTTTGTCTACAATTTATAGCTAATTCTTAGCAAACATATATTGACATTTGAGGTATACTGTTTACATGGAAGATAAGACAGAAGAAGAGACAGAAAAACCACCTTAAAGACCTGATACAAAACAAAAACAACCTGTAGCAAAATAAAGTTTAATAATAAAGAAAGTCAAACTCAGTACGATGGAATTCCATTTACAAGTTAAACAAACTACATTCCATTAGTGAATAAACGCAATAAATATCAATTAATGCAGAAATTTATTGGCATTGCATAACTCACTAAGTATAGTGTTGTTTATATTACTAATCAAATAATAATTAATAGCTATGATGAATGTATATACTAAAATATATCATTCCATTGCTACGAGTTATTTATTTATGACAATGGAATGAAGTTGATGGGCTGTCCACTCGATATGGCTTTCGACAAATATAAAATTATTATTAATTAGTTCCAGTATCAGTTCGATGAAGCCAGACGCTGGATAAATCCATCATAACTCACCGTTCGGAGTATCAAACTAGAACCGGAGTTCTTATTTCGAAGTTGCCCCCTTCTTTTTCCTTTTTATTTTTAACCTGCCCGTGACACTGACGCTAAGCTGCACTAATGAGTTTCGACATTAGCTTACGGACACGAAAAAACAAGGCGTCTTTTTACGAATGAGTTACACACAAAACAATGTTGTGTTAAGTGGATTGGGTTTAAATGAAATTGAAGGGATTGACTTGCATTATATGAAAACAGTTACCTAGATTTAAACGGAATGTTTAAGAATTATTTTCTCATTAAATTACATTTTCAGAAGACCTTGTCATAGGTTTCATTTTTATTTGTACCATTTTTAATATATTAGAGAGCGAGTCCACTATATCTTCAATATAATACTATATCCTGCAAAGAACGGTGAAAAAGTGATCAAATTCCAAGCGGTAAAATTATGTTACCATTTTATAAAATATGGTACTAAGAGTTAATAACAAATTACACACAATCAACAAATATAACTTTGTCGTGTATAAACAAATAAGTCATTAATACAGCTATTAAATCATCAATGTAGTTAGAAAACGAGTAGGTGTTTAATAACTCAGGGGTAATTTAAGGGGCACCGTCAAGCTTTATGACGTTAACACCTTCGCCAGATGAAGTGTCGCCATAAAGAATAGACTTGACGTAATATACTGGCAACACACATGGAAATCTATCATGGCACTGTCAGGTACAATTTTATAATTAAGTGTATGTTTGTGTATCATTTGTAATATATGAAACGTGTGACACAGCGTGACTCCCTATATTTAACTTATTTAATCATTTCTCCAAAACAAATTGAATTGAATATTATTTTACTTAGTTGTTAATTTGCCTGTAAAAGTGTATAAAAACAAAAATAACACGAATTTGGTTGGCATAAAGGATATTTTAAAAGCAAATAAAACGTTTCTGTATGAAGGCACATTTTCAAGTAGAGAGCTAAAAATATACGTGTAGGTACCTATGTTATTTTATAACACTACTTCAAGTATATTTAAAGTGTTTCGTGTATTATTTGTGGATGGATACAAAACTGTTGAATAGTTTTTTTTGTTGCAAAGTAGTTCTTTGTACTCATACATCAGTGTACTCTATAAATCGTGTGAGATCATAATAATGTTATGAATGAATGAGCTTACTAGGGCAAACATACGGAACTAAATCATAATTTATGTCTACACATCGAAGTTCAGGTGGCGTAAATAAACAAATCTATAAGTTTTCAGCGATTATTTAACCTCATAAACGAAACCTCTAAACATATATATTTCGGTAAAGTTACAGTATAAGTAGAGCGTCGATGGCTCAATGGTATGGACTGTTGCCTTCCGATGAAGGGTCCACTTTCAATTCCAGCCACGTACCAATAATCACATGTACGTTATCCGACGCTCTTACGGTGAAGGAACACATCGTGAGGAAACCTGCGCACGCCTTTGAAGAGATTCTTAAGTGCGTGAAGCCGGCCAATCCGCGCTGGGTCCGCGTGGACGACTAACGCCTATCCACCCTTTACAGGTAGGTCATGCCCCACGGTGGGGACGTTTTATGGGCTGATGATAATGATGACAGTATAATACTTGGGAAAGTCTTTCCCAGAAGTGGTTGTTAGGACTAAGGATGACCTGATGTGGAATGACTATACTATTGCGCTGTTTAATTATTGCTTTGACTAGCTTCCTTTGGCGTTACAATGTGTATATGGTTCCTTATGAAAATGAAAATGAAAAAATGTTTATTTACATTCACATAATAATTTTGCTGTAAGTGATTGAGACCGCCTTTTAAGTATACGCATATACTTGTATCAGGCAGTCCCGCTCTTCATATAACATGGTAAGTATTGTACATTGTATTAAACATATTTAATTTAAAAAGAACAAATTAATATCATCCACTACATATTTCAATAACAATATTCATATAACATTCTCGTTTAGACAAATATCTCCAACAATTCTTCTTTTTTTTACATTTTATTTGAATAGAATTATTATTTCAGAAAATTATGATCTGTAAAACCATTATTTTTTTTTATTTTTATTAAAACATACAATCTGTTTTATTAGCAAAAACATTTGCATAACATTAAATTTATACAAGGCATTATTATTTTTCTACAGATAGATAATTTCAAATGTTATGTGCTGCCAGTAAAAAGTTCTTATTCACAGTAAAAATACACAGGAGTTATTTTTCTTTCAATTTTAGATTCATAGCGGCTATCACGTTAGTTTTTCACGGCAGTAATTTGTGCAAATAATATAACTATCGAAATAGTCGGTGACACGGGTGGCCGGAAAAGATTATAACGAATCTCTCCGTGCTTTGTTTTAATATTAAGGCTCAAGTCGCTTAGTGACTATGTCAGCCTGTGATTTCACTCCGTGCTTAGGAATACACTTTGAGTCCCTTTTTGTGGGCAAATAAATACGCAATACAATACTTTTTGTGTTAAATCTGTGTGATAGTAATTGATGTGATTCCCATGAGCACGAGTTGCCAGCAAGTCACCTTACTAATACCGATTTACGTAAGTACCTACCCAGTTATCTATATCAGACGAAAATAAAAAGCGTTCGTGCGTGCCTCATTATGAACAGGACGATATCCGGCCCCTAATTAAGGCCCCCTGACTGTCCGCTGCGATATGACAAATTTGTTGTGAATTCTCTATATTAATCATTTGTATTTCTAGTTCGTTGACTATAAACGTTCGTTAGACATGTGATATCTAAGATCACTGTTAAAGGTTGCTTTTAAATCAAAGTTATTTTAATTAAACAACCAGATAGCACATAGGTAAGGTACCTACTTTAACTAAATGCCACTAATTTAATGTCAAAAATAAAATATACTTGTATGTATATAATAGTGGCAGATCGCCAGATCTACGTTTGTTAAAACGCTCCACGGGCAAAAAGATGGACTTGGGTCCAGAAATTTGAAATTAATAATAATACCTACTCACTATTTTGTAAAGTACCTATACCTACAAAGTTCATGCACACGAACGTGTGAAAGCATTGCGCAATAAACATATACGGATTCTATTGGTTAAGTAACGGACCTCTCAATCATTACCTTCCGAAAAAGTTAAAAAAGGTTTAATTTTGACGATCGCTAAGTATCTACAATTTAGTTCTATACAAAAGGAAATGCGGAACGCGAAAGACTAGACTATCAGGCGTAATATAGTCACTGCTGGATTACCTTTCTACTGCTGATGATCTTTACATACTCACCGGGCATTTGGTAAGCTCTCACAGGTTTTTATTGTAATGAGTGAAGTGAGCATTCAAAACCTTACTATTTGGTACTTCTGGTACATCTGTAAACCATTGCGCAAAATCAGTAGGTACGTGGCGATAAACTGCGCTGTTGAACAATTATGTTTGGTAAATAATCACGATACATTAACACTTTTACTTACAAGTAGTACCTAGTTACGTCTGTGCGATGCATGGGTCCTATTACATTTATTTAGGATGCTAGTCAAGCTCACTTTGCATAGAAGTTGATATAATCTCAATATAAAGAAAATTTTATCGTCTAAATGAAGGTTGCCTGGAAGAAATTGCTCTTGAATAACTTTTATTAAGACCGTCTTATTTTTACAATTTTATTTTACCTTTAAGGTGATTTTATGTGCAAATAAATTCATTTTTATCTTTTACAAATACAAAGACGAATATGTAAATGTTTTTGTCGTGTCTTTATATTAACTCTTACTGTATAAGTAACATTAACATTAATTCCAGAATTGTTGTTATCAGTACAAGAATGTCTGTCACATGAGTTTCCAATTCTGCGTTCATTCACAATTTGAATGCACTAATGAAATTGCAGTTATACAAACAGAGCTGATAAACATTCACACATTTTAAGATCATTTCAATGTTAAACTACGTTCTACTAAAGTAAGTATATTATAGGTGTAAAATATCGCTACAAGGCCGATACCATCATCAATCATCACTGGATATGACGAGACTCACCAACTCTATAAATAAAAATAAATTTCCGCATCCACGAGCATGCAACTTGAATGGTTCGCCCTATGAAACAGTTTTTTTAATAAATGTTACAGTAAATTCAAAAACATTGAAATTTCATTAATTAACAGGTATTCTATATCAAATGAGTTTAAATTGCTTAAAAATATTTTTATCCTAAATTGTATTGCACTTTTAACTGCAGAATTTAAAATAACTCAATCGATGAATGTTTGCCTTTGATAATAGCAACAGAAAAATTCAAATCGTTATTCATTCGAAAAGCTCACGGTCCACTATTTTGCAATAGCTCGTGATAAACAAAATGCCAGAGTGTGAATATAAATTATTTACTGATGTTTTGTTTTGACTAGCTTGATGGCTTATTTGGTAGTTAACACGCTCTACTGCTTCCGAGTAGTAAATTCAAATTGGTCGTTAGACCTTTATTGATCTAGCCTATAACAAGCCACTGCAAAAGCAGTTTATAAATGGAGAAAGATGTGTGCAGTATCCTAGACTATGTTATTGAAATATGTAATACAAATTATTTAGACTTGACCTGCTGTTTTGCAACGTCTCGTGATCACACTTGCATTGATGTCTGAACAAAAAGCAAACGTCAGCAGTGAACACCTACCCGTTTATGTTCCCATAGTGAGTGTCAGCATTAATAGCGCAAGTAAACAGCTTACATCCCGCTATAGATCTACCGTGTAACATATGACAGTTCAGGGATTACCCGAAATATAAATCAGGGCGAGTTAAAAAGTAGTGACGTTTGATATAGTGTGACAAGTCAAAGCGAGCATCAGTACAAACGACCCGTTAAGGCATAACATTGCTCTATTGATGAATATACGACCGTTTACAGGATAAAATGGATCTAGAGAGATTTCCCATGAATTTTTAAAGTCGGTATCTATATAGATAGACGGTGTGAGGGGTTTAAAGATAGTTAATTCTCACAATATTAACAAATCCAAAAGAGAATGCTGATTTGTTTTGGTATTCGCATTGCCACAACTGCTGGAATTTGGATTTCTTATTTATTTATTTATTTGGGAAACAAACAATACAGTTTCACTTATATACAAAAAACAAAAAATAATAAAAATGAGATGATCTCATGATTAAATAAGTTAATTTCATGGTTCAGGGTAAATTAACCAGGCGTGGCGATGAGTTCCTTCTGCAGAGCGTAGAATTTTGGACACAGCATACTCGTAGTTATGATAAGATCGAGAACTAACCTACCACGCAGATGCAATGCGGAAAAACATAACTAAAATTGAGACGTGTAATAGTTTGAGGTAGTCTGCGTGTCTTAATCCGATCTGCTGCTTCTTACGCCTTAATTGTTATGCATTAGGACAGCTCTGTTAAAATATGAGACAGGCATTGTTGACAAATACTGTGACTAAAAGGGATGTAAGGGATCCTGAAACATAACGTTCAAGGCTCAAGCCTTGGTTTTTAAAGTGCATTACAAACGAGATTGCACTTTACCGACGCGGCGAGTTAAGGTCCGAAAACTCTCAATGATGACATTATTTTACAGTATCCTTCGTCCAACACGTGGACGTTTTAAATGTATTTTGACATAATCAATAGACATTAAAAATCTAACGAGTTCATTGTTGGCTACGAAATAGGATAAGCTTAAAATTATTCGGTATTTCTGTATTCACTACAATATAAATACTTACATATACAGTCAGACGACATTTCACCATATGTACCCAGTTAATTTTAACTTTGCATTTAGGTCAACTAAATGTTGCAAGCACTTCGAAAACATTCTATGTTTTATTTTCTTAAATAATGGCAATAAAATAAATAATACCGCCGCCTCGTAGTCGCCCGACACTAAACCTGTTGGATAATCGTAAATTACTCCATTTTGACGACTCTTGACTCTTTCTCACCAACATTCCTCGTCATATTTTACGAATATTTTTTATCAATTGCTTTTCGTTTGTTTCTTCCTTATCGTTTTCGTCATCTAGCTAAACAAAAATTAACCGACACATTTTTAGGGACTCAATTTTTTTATTGTTTAAATATCGTTAGGCATCTTTGTCGGTGGCTCATTGGTGTGGACTGTCGCCTTCCTATATGGAAGGCCCAGTTGCAAAACCCGCAACGAACCAATGTCCTTACGGTGAAGGAAAACATCGTCATGAATCCTGCGCACGTCTATGAAGAGTTCCAAATGTTGTGCGTGAAGTGCGCGAATCCGCACTGGGTCCGCATGTTCTACTAAGGCCTAACCCTAACCGGGTAGGCTCGTGCCACTCGGTGGAGACATATAATGAGCTGATGATGAAGATCATCGTGGTGAAATTATGACTCTTAATCACGCTAGCGCCATCACGCCTGCTCGTTTTTGAAGAAAACCTAAAATATTGACCCACTGAATTCTCAATCACTTCCAAACATCTCAAAACAACAAACACATTTGAATGTGTCAAACTCATCAATCTACATTAGACACAGAACCATTCCCCGTCTGACACAATCCTCAGCCGGGAAAACACAAATAGTACATTTCAATCGACAGCAAAGGCAATAAGAGGTGTAAGGAATTGGGTTCGTGCCCTCCAATTGAGATAATCACGTGGCAAGTCAGGGGTGAGGCACGCGCACCAAAATATCCCCTGCCCTTTTGCATCGGCTAATCATCGAACGGTTGAATGGTTCGATAAACATACACGTGTAAGTCAGCTTCTACATTGCGCATCCTGGAAGTAAAATGATCCTAAGTCAAAAATGGTATTTTTGGGTAATATGTTTTAAAATAGGGGTTATTGTCCTCAGTCTCTTTTCCGATGTTGAAAAAAAAGAAAAACAAACATAACATCGGAAAGACAAGTTATGATACATGAGCCGTTAAATAGGAGCATCGATTACCTTAAAACGCTCAGCATGTAAAGTGCTATGATGATGAAGTTACTCATGCGGGTGAAATTATTAGACTGAAAGTTTTCAAAAAAGTTTGATTATCATATTTATTTAATATTCTTAACTGGATTACTAGAATTTATATAGGCTAAAACGTCACACGGTTTTTTAAAGTAATATTATAGAAAATGTAAAACACCTTTAAGTTCGAGTTAGGTAACTTTTATTCAGATGGCGCGATTTGTCAACCCGCGATTTATTGATGAATGCCTTCTGTAGTAACTGGTTTTAAAATCACGATTCATGAGGCGTACGCACTGTATGAATTAATGCATGCTGAGACGTTTGGATTCTTTGATTCACATTGCTAGGAGGCGGCTGTCATGGGACTAAAAAGCTTATGAATGGTTTGGTGAACATGGTGATTCAAGCCTCAAGGGTATTCTTGCAATACATGTAGGTTTTTTAAGTGAACGTTTCCATGACTGATAGTATTAAGCTAACCAATGACACTTTGTCTCTTCACCTATAGCAATCCACTATCCGTCCTATATAAAGAGCTATAGAAAGCTATACAGACTATAGAAAGAGCGTCGGTGGCTAAAGAATCCCGACACGTACCAATGTGTTTTCGAAAATATATGTACGTTATCCGACGCTCTTACGGTGAAGGAAAACATCGTGAGGAAACCTTCATGCACACCTGCGAAGAGATTCGAAGGTTGTGTGTGTAGTCGTCCAATCCGCACTTGGCCCGCGTGGACGACTAAGGCCTAATCACCCTATACGGGTAGGCTCGTGCCCCTCGGTGGGGACGTTTAATGAGCTGATGATGATGATGAATCCACTATCCGCACAGATTTTCCACAGGGGCACAGGTTTGCCACATATAACAGCTAACAGATTTTTTGTTAAATGTTAACGAATAACATCCTTAGATAGTAACCGGGAAAAAGGGCTTGACATGAAAACGGAACCACGGAGGATCTCGAGATCGGTCACCCATCCGATGAGTTAACGAACTCTCAAACAGCAGTGATTATTTTAGCATCCACCTTTGTTTAATTCATAAGAAGCGTTAATAGTCATCTACTATACATTTAGTAATTGATGAATATTACACTAGCAATCAGATCCAGATTAGACTAACGAAGCCGAGTGAAGCATACTCGACACTTTGTGACTCATGTATGTATAAGTTCTACGGTTGTGACACGATTAAACTAGGAGACCAATCGACTAGACAGTACTAATTATTACACATAAGTAGTCGTCTGTCGTACTGTTTATGTTTAGGCTTATCTCACAAAACAATTGACAATAAATAAAATGTTTATCGTTACTTTATCACATATATGTGGAAAAAGGGATGGCCATACTGCTATTTACGCTGTTATCTAATTTTTGATTCTTGGTTTTATTTGGTCACTCGTTATTACCACTCCATCGGTGAATTCAAATTGATTATGTAATGTTAAATAAAGTCGATTTAATGTTAGAACTGTGGTGAGCCGTGGCTCATTTATGACGAAATTATTTGATGTATTATGAAAGTCTGAACCGACTATATAAGGGATACATTTCAAACGTTTCTAAGGCAATCTCAACAATTTAACACCAATATTTTCTATATTAAACGAAACGATAAATTATTCCACATATATTTAGAAATAGAGTCATTACGAAAAAATTTATCAATCATTTTAATGTAAACACACATGATAGTACCTACGTTCATCCGACGCTCTTAAGGTAAATGAAAACATCGTAAGGAAACTTGCACACGCCTACAAAGAGATTCAAGGGTGTGCGTGAAGTCGTCCAATCCGCACTGGGCCCGCGTGGACGATTAGGCCTATGCACCCATTACGGGTAGGTAATGGGTGCATAGGCCTAGTCGTCCCCTCGGGGACGTTTAATGAGCTGATGATGATGACACGAGATAGGATCTCATCACTAAGAATACGAATATATTAAGCGAGAAGCTTATGTGTTATATACCTACACGATTAAGTTGACAATTCGCCACCAACATACATTTGCTGTTTATATTTTAAACCTTATATAAATGTGACCTAGTTACCCGGACCTATAAAAAGGCGTCGTGGAACAAGCGTATTGTCGCTGAGCAGATTGCCTGATTGCCCGGAGGGGGATCCGATTTGATTTTGACATTTTTATTGGGTAATATTGATACATTTGTGATTAGGGCACTGTCGTGACAAGGGTCAGCGATGATCTGTTGCTATACTTGTCAGATATGGTTATGATATTTATGTTGGGCTGATGTATTTTACTGAAAAATGTTTGATTAAGGTGCGAACAGTGCCTAAATTAAACTAATCATTAGGTTCCATCATTCCGGAAGGATTTCCAATAAATGATTCAACAGCTTGTAGACAAAGACTACTCTCCAAAGTGATATTGTATTATTTCGTTAGATTCAGCCGACTGCTGGCTCAATAGCTGGTGAATATTTTTAAGCGACGCATGTCCGAACAGTGAACGGAAGCGGGCCGGGTGTGTGCTCGGAATATTATCAACGATCCCGCCGACGATCGCTGATCCGAGCTTCGATTCGAAATTATTATTTGGTCGAATAAAAATATTTTATGTATTACATGTATTTCGTTGTTTCTTGTCTTTTGGTCAATGCTCTTCAAGAATCGCGACGACGTTTCTACCGTCAGGCACATGGAAATCAATTTAGGTTACTACCAAACCACCGCGTCAATTTATAGCTATAACATACATATAGAATCCTAGTCCTTATTAGTTGTTTGTCCTAGTGCTGTTAACCACAGAGGCCTTTACAGCTTTAACTGGACAAGGGCCAGCGCTAGTGGCTCTCGCATTATACTTTTGACGACCCATTTGGTGTTTGGTTGAGATGTCGACTGCAACACCAAGGGTTCCGGGTTCGATCCCCGGGCAGTACAAAAGCAGCAGCGGTATTTCCAGACAATATGACATAGGAACCTTTAAGAAAAGAACGTATTCCTTCCTAAAAGGCAACAACGCACCGGTAATCTTCTGGTGTCTCCGTTGTTCATGGGTGGAGGTGAACACTTTCCATCAGGTGTCTCCCTTGCGCGTTTGCTCCCTGTATCATAAAAAAAAGTTTAATACTGTTTTATCTTTTCAGTGCGATGAGGGTGGCGGCGCTGTGGAGGGCATCAAGACTGAGCCTCCGGAAGCGGAGGAGCCTCGCGCCATGCAGAAGGTGCCTTCCCTGTCGGACCTCTCCGATCCTGAAGCCTCGCTAGGTGAGTATGATCATATATCATTACATATCTTATTCAATTGTGTTTAGGAACATATTCGTAATGTATTATCTATAGATTTCAAAAATACTTGTAATTATATGACTGGTCATAAAATTGGTTTATTTAGGTACATTTCATCGCTTCGAATATATTCTAGAAATTTATTATTTATTTTTCAATTTATAAAATTAAGTCGAACATTATAAAAGCTACATTTGCGGCAACCCAAATAATAAGCTTTCATATTTATTACAATTTTGTCAACAAAGTATTGTCATCTACAAAAAAATAAATCTTATCGCCAAAAAGTGGCCTTATTCTTTCACCTTCTCGCGTCTAGTTCTGATTTCGCTGCAAAGGCCAAACTGTACCGGCATGACATAATACTTCCCTCCGAAAGAACTTGGAGGATACGATACGATCAGTTGTGTCCGGCAGCCGGTGCCGTCCGGTTGGCGTTTAGATGCTTGAGATGCCTATCCGCCACGTGCTTTGGTAGACAAACTGTTACAAACGCATATCAATTTTATTTGTAATCGTGCTTTTACTTATTTTAATTATGAATTTGTTCGTATATAACATACAAAGTAGTAGTAGTAGTAAAACAAAGTAAAAGTAGTATAAAATATAATAATAAAATTCTTTAGACACAATTTCTTTATTGGCGGCTCTATCGCCGGTTTATGAAGGGACAAATATAAACATTTAACTTTAGATGAAACGCTGGTAACAATATGACTATATGACAGCTCGCTTTCTTTATTACATTGCTAGGTATAGAATATAAACCAATTTCACTAAATCAGACACGTGTTTATTAATATATATTTATCCCAAACATTTAGTTAACATGTCATATGTCATATGGGTTATAATAATATTATTAGGTGTTTTGTTAATAATTCATGTAAAAAAACTGTCAACTGTTTTTCGCATATTATTTAAAATGTGTGCACACTCATTCACAATGATCTATACCAAACCTAGATAAGGGGATGTTATAGTTATTTTTTGATGCAAAGTGGGTTATGGAAGCAGCAGATCGCCTCAGCTGCAGTAACGAGGATGCGGCATATTATCCTATTCGGGCTTCACCTATTTGTTAATCATTCGTCCTATCCCGTGCCTATGCCGATACATTGGTAGTTACTGTTTTATTACTTGCTATTTATCTGTGGGAGTAAGTAGATACCCCGTTGAAGTTACTATCAGAAAGAAAGAAAGAAATATTTATTTGGCACACGTGTGCGTATAACAAACAAAAAACATATAAATTAACAAAAATAAGTACCAAATAGGACTCACTCAGCATTTGTCCTGGTACACTACGCACACCAGGACGCTGGAACATCAAAGGAATTAATAATATAAAGGATTTCAATATTATCTCTCGAATGTTTATACAAGGGGCATAATTATATTTCACAATAGATCTGTAACTTGACGATGTATACATGAATAAATTCGTAATTTATTCATATAGAATATACATTCTAACATTACATTCATTGAGAAGCAAGCAAAGATTCATGTAGAGACGGTTTAATTTACATAGGGATGTAGCAAAGAATCTTTGTCCTTTCCCGAAACTAACAGAAAGAGTGTGACCCCGAGGGATTCAAAATGACCGCTATATGCATTTGATTTTAAAAATAACATTCAAAATCCGAAATCCCAGCACAAAAATACATTGTGTTTTTAATCGTAAACCTCACACTAGAGATTAAATACTCAGATGTCTATATTGAAAAAGATGTTAGGTATCTTTTAATTAGACGTCTTAACTGTTGTCCACATTTGTTTCAACAGTGAACAAGCCTCTTTTGAAAAAATATCAATGATTCCCGTCGAAATATTTGTTTTGTCATAATTCCCCTCCACCGTTGAGTGTAAGACACTAAGATTGCTGTGATCCTTTCGGCGCATAATTTTGAGGACGTTTGTTTTGCACCTAATTCGAAGCGTGGGGGTAACGACCCGTTGCATATAAGAGTAGTATTTAGCTTCAGGGTGGGCCGAACATACGGGCCCATTGTCTTTGTCCGTCCGTCTGTCTAACGTGGGAACATTATATTTATATCATAAGTGAAACAATGCAATGTGGCGTATACAGGCGACAACGCTTATATTGTCAAACTGCTAATGCCAAGCTTTTGTTTCACGGGTTTGGTACTTAATTTTATTTGGTTACCTAAAGAATTTTAACATTATTTATGTATGATATAGGTATGAAAGTATTGCCGTAATGAAGTAATGCATTACAGAGTAGATTAAACCTTGTTTATCTTATTCTAAATATATGTATAGCAGATCCATATTGGACCGGATTTTCCTATTTCATTCATTTTGTTGCTGCTCACAGTTCATTAACAATTTGGTATCATATCTATTTTTGTGACTAATAATCACTAATAATTTTGGCCCATGTCTTCTGAAAAAACTTAGTTAAATGTAACAAGCTTAAAGCTTACTTTAGTTAAGATATTTTCTGTAACGTTACTAACAATTTGATAACACGCTATCAAAGTATGGCGTAATTTATTTTTTATCTCGTTACGATTATCCAGTTCAGTATGGAATAAAATAGCATTAAAATATCCTATCCTATCCTATTTATGTAATAAGAGTCTCCCGTATTCCATATTTATACGAACCATATGTAAAAGTATTATCCTGATAATAAAACTCGTCTGGGACATTTTAAGTGCATTGATTGATTTTAAGATTATCCTAGCAATCTAATAAATACGAACATCATAGTCCTATTGTTAGTTAGTTGCCATTCTAATCAGTTCTGCTTGTTTCTAAACAACACAAAAGGCGACAAGATATATCTAATTAAAGCAATATTTTATTTGAGATTATTTTTTATATTTTGTGTTACATAAACTGTGACCACAATCTTCGACAAGCTAAAACCGTACCTCGATTTCGGGTCTGGCAATCCGCCAATAAGCACCGGACCAGCTCAATCCGAAAAGTCGTTGAGGTAGACCCTAGTCAAACAGTAAACGTTGTTTTATTGGGTTATTTTACAAGCCCGTATTATTCCGTTGTATGAACAAGTTTATATTTGTCCCTACATAAATAACAGCGACATTATCATATCAATGTTCTAGCTAACGAGCACAATAAGATTAATTTGTTTGCTGCTATCTCTCCCTGCTCTGACTCACGCCTTTACCAAACGATACGTTCGCCATGTTCATTTGGACATATTTAGACAAAATGGCGAAACAAAAGTCAAAAATACCTAAAGGAAACCGTAAACAAATAGACTTAGATAAACATATATCCAGAAAAAATACACATTTAATCTTGATTGATGACTAGGTGTTAGACTCGGTATTGAGTCGTCTAGGTAGGTACCGCCACAGTGCCAGATATCATCCCGTAAAAAAGGAGTGTTTTGCACATTTCGTGATAAGGGCACTGTAGCTAGTAACATAAGTACATAACTGAGTATAAGAGACCTAACATCTGTCGTCTTGGGTGCCGGACGCAGAGCAGTGTTGACGGAAAAATAATGACTACCCACTGTTATTAATTTCCTTCAACACTGCTTCTGTCATGGTTAGGCGTATCACTTACCACCAGGTGAGCGCACTGACTGTCCCGTTCAGTTATAGCTAAAAAAAGATTACCTATAACTCCACAACTGGCCGTTTAAATAACGGAAGGGTCAGTGACGTGCACAGAGATTATGCAAAGTGAAAGACACTGATCGCAAAAACAATAAATAATTTGCATTTTTGACAAATTGAGTGCTGTTGATAACAGTAGTGAGCCTATAGTTCCAAATCTGTAGAGGAAAATGGGCGAATAAGTAGAAATCGTTTAATAAGTTGGAGATTTTCCGGGTTGTCTCGACGCACAGGGTATGCACTGCTTATTTGCATATATGGAGTGCACGCCACTGGGAAGGGTGAACATGGAAGCAAATTGTTTTTTTGACATCGATGAAACATCTAAAAGTAACTTGCCTAACTACTAGATAAGTTAAAGTCAAAAAAAATGTATTTGGGCCCATAGAAGGCACCTAATGACCATCAAATTAAACTACCACTGGATTGATGTACCTATACAAAGGTATTTTTTTAAAGCAGTGTTTTTCAGTCTATGGATCGTGGCCCCTACGGAGGTCGCAATGCCTTACTTGGGAGGTCGCTGGCTGATAGAAAAAGGCACGGTCCTAACACATAAAAACGCAATTTTAGTGACAAGGATGGGCTTCGTTATTTTTTAAAAGTTTAGTAAATCGTGGTATTATTTTTAAAACGTTAATAATCAAATCATTTTCGAATTGCAGTCTATTTCTCTTTTTAGTTTTGATGTCTACTATTCCAGAAAATGTCAGTTCACATGAAGTGGCGAATGTCATTAATAGTTTTAATGTTTCCACTGTCAGCTCTGGATATTCGAGTTTTCTTTCCATCCAAAATACGTCGACACTTTGCAAATAAAATTCCATTTAAAGCATGCCATCAGCAGCTAAATCTAGAAGAATTTCTTTCATATTTGTAATGACATCAGTCAGATCTACTGACGTACGCACGTTACTTCACCAACTTGTCTCGAACTTACTTTTAGATTTGAATTAAAGATAAATACATCACAATAGAAAAAACAAATTAACGTAGTCTTTGAATTATTTCTTTGTCTTTCTACAACGCAAGGGGTCGCCAGAATTTTCAACTTGTAAAGGGGCGCGAATTCAAAATGATTGCAAAACATCGTTTTAAAGTAAGGTTCAGTTTAAGATTAGACAAGTTCTTAGGTATGTTTTCTAAAGGCTGATACAGGATGTTGGGAGTCCGCACACACACAGTCATGGGCACATCCCCATGTTGTTGATCGCGCAACCGCAGGATGTTTCCAAAACTGCGCCCCAACTATGTGTACACTCGCAATTCCTGTCCGACTAAAGTTACAACGATTCTTGGAAAATTTGTTATTATTTTAACAAACGGTTTGTAAGCAATGTCGTGAATGAACCGACCATTCATATTTAGTTACTTCAATAGGCGAACGGTTACTTTGTTTAACACTTAGCGTACATTGTAGCGCTGTAGTATATATTTGTAACACATTATTTACTTCGTAATAATAACTTAGTGCTTGGTGTAATGTCAAGGAACTTACTCGGTTTGTGAGGATTGCGTGTTGGAATTCCGTGTCGATCTAGGTGCATTAAACATAAGGCTTTATTAGTTGCGTATTTTCTAAATTTCCAACGAAATGACATAAAATTTCTATTGTCCTCACTGTGGGCCAAAAAGACGTATAATATCAATTATTTAAATCATATCTTTGTACCATAGTATGACGTGGGGTTACTAATTATAATTAAAATGGGGCAATTAAATATCACTTATCGTTGGCATTGAAATGCAACACTTTCAATATAATGCAACAGCCTTCAAAGGCTACAAGTCTTTACAAATGATATTAAAATGTAACTTAATACAGTGTCGTGTAACCCATTTTTTTATGCTCAATCAAGTCGAAACAGAGTTTCGTATGTCACCTGGTACATTTTACATGGTTAGACGATTATCCACTTTAAGATGTTTGGTGTAGAGCTTTTATTTGTTTACGGGTATTGGGGTTTTCTTTTTTCATTTACCAGCGACACATGTGGACCGAAGTGCCGAGCACTTGTGCGTCATATGGTGTCACTGCAATCAACATACACGGGTTTTAATTCATTAAGATTGTTCATACAGATATCATTATGTGCAATTTCTTTACTATCAATAATTTGAAAACTTACTATTCAATGTATTAAAATAGGTTGACGGTTTTTAGATTTGAAACCAAAGGAAATATTTTCACGAGTAGTTATGGTTAAAAATATATAAAATGAAACACAAAATAATTGATTTACTTTACAAACCCCTTCAACATACCTATTTGTTTTTTTTAACCTAAAATCTCGAGATTTGAACACTTAAAATAATATAGAGTAGCGGTACCTATATTTTAATACACAATTTGTGATAAACTGTAGTTACATACTTAGTTATAGGTATATAATACGCGTGTTACTCAAATGCACTCATAATTATTTAATAATAGTTTCGGAAGACTGTAGAAACAAATAAACGAAAAAATATATGATTTCAGAAGTAAATTCATTCAAAAATGTAAATGCACTTAGCTAAAACTGTAACTAGAATCGAAACCGAACAACTATTGTTACAACGGTGAATAAGCGTCCACAATACATAAGCGGTGTCGTAAAGCTAAAAGCT
>PQWD01012472.1:0-55622 GCA_019425675.1 Leucinodes orbonalis | reverse complement strand
ATTCGTTCATAATACCTTAATAACGTCTAAATAGAAAAAGAAAAAACCTACGCGAATCTGACAACAATCTCCAATACTGTATTTATTTGATGAGGGGAACAATAATATGGTCAGTCAAATATATAAAAGTAGAAATAGGTTGTTTTATATTTTTTAATAAGGAATTAAACTGGTGTTGGTGTAAGACTTTAAATCTGCACGTAGTTACCCATTGTAAAAGCAAGGGCTTATATTGGGTGACCCATCCCATACTCGTACATTTTTAGTTACGGTTTCATACATTTGTCTTGTTTTCGCGAATATTTAGCAAAGTGGTTTATCGCGTCCACGTTAGTCGGCAAGCTTCGTTGGCAAATGCAGGTCAAGGCTTGTGTTATGTGAGTGCGGCGAACGGCGCGTACGCGCATCGGAATTCACCCATCCGCGCGGATCTCCCTCCATTTTTAAAAACACTACGAGTATCATGGCAAAAATACAATAATTGACTGCTACGAGTATAGTTACCTATTTTCTTTAGCACTTTCCGTGACTCGTCTTAATCAAATCACCCCATTATAAGATATAATTTGATATATCCAGTGTCGTGAAACTTGTTAATATCTGTGGAGAATTGAACCTTATCACTACTATTATATCGTTGGAACACGCATAATACTTAAAAACCTGGTGGCGGTTTTTAACTTCTATTAAAAAATATATCGTCGCGATTCTCGTAAACAGTGTGGTCGACACAATTATTTATATTTTGTAAACATTTTATTTTTACTATAAATAGACTCTTGAATCCCATTGGATACGTGCCTAAAAATATAACTTAAATCTTGTCACCGTTAAACTGATACTGGTTAATTGAATTTTCAAAACGTTTTTCAAAATATGTTTCCAGAATTGTATGTTTAAATTGTAAATTGGTATTAACGACAAATATAAGTTTAACCAGTAGGAAATTTTAATTAGCAGATTTCCTTTGGGCCTGCGAAACTAATTTGGTTCGAGATAACTTAAATTCTCAGGTTAACGTCCACCGCCGTTTCGATAGTAAAGTTCGTCGACCTCCCCACCCTTTAACCCCCTACCAACTCACGGATGTTTTGGCAAATATCCAGGGTTACACATAAATCTCAACGATATGCCTTCAATTAATTTACTGCGCAAATATGGAATTATATGATTCCATTTGGGTTTAATGCTTTTGTTTATTGGATCGATTTGTTCTAGGTACGTTATGTTAGTTAACTATACAGTACTTGGTTAAACCCCAGTTTTAGCTTGATACTTTGATGACTACCCTCAAAAGCCATTCGTAAGTCTTTAGTCAAGATTGGAAGATCAGCGTTTCGGTACGTTTTCGTGTCGCGACACCATGCTGAGTACATGCCTTTTCGGTCCCTTATTTCAACTTTTTTACTGTTATATTAAGTTATAGAATTTGATTGTACTTGTAAATTTGGTGCACCGAATAAACAATTTTCTTTCCTTCTTTAGTCCCTCAGTTATGAATAATCATTAGGTAATTATTATTAAACATATGAAACTCAAACTGAAAATATCTTTATTCAAATAACATGTATGACATGAATTTTATGTTTGATTTTACATTTCAGTATACGGTGATTACTACACTGTATATACATACGACTATAGTCCAGACCTCTGCAGCATCAATGACTCCGTCGGTCAGGATTATTCAAGGAATTACGGATTATTGTTTATCCGTAATATATTAGTTATTATAAATTCCTAACAAAATTAGCGGCGGGATTGGATCTGATGGCATATTAATCGGCATACTTTATATGCCATAGGTACATCATGCTATACATCATTGGCGTGCACAGGGATTATGAGTAGGGTACCTATGCAAAGTGAGTGACACTTATCGCAAAAACAAGAAATAATTAACATTTTTGGCAAATTGAGTGCTGTTGATACCATATTATGTTGATAACCATATGCCATATGACCATAGTCATATGGCATATGGTTGCAAATCTGTAGGTTTTGCGGGTTGTCTGGACGCACAGGGTGTGCTCTGCTTATTTGCATATATGGAGTGCACGCCACTGCCATACATTTATTTTATACTTTGAACTTAGGGTTCATATATGATGAACGGATCAATTTTAATATATAATTAGTATACGTGAATACAATTTTATCAATGACTGGTAATGAATCTGAATTCATAATTTTACTTCATCATCCAACACACGAAGCATGTTTAATGCATACATATTTAATGTGATTGTTATGTATTCGGTGCTCTTTATAGCGCTGTAACTCACGTGAATGACTAATGCTTATTTATGATGATCAAATTTTATGGATGTCATGTTTTATTATCAATAGCATGCTGGTATGCATACGATTAATCAGATGAGCAGTCATGACTTCAGAAAATGATTGCTCCAATCTTTTCGTGATAGTATTCGAAAGCTATTTGCGATATTTCTATTACGCATAATGATTCATAAATTTACTATAAAAAATCTAAGTACGTATGTCGTATACTTATATTGACTTAGATTCTTATTCCTCAGAATTTCTCAAACAACAAGTACCTGAATATGCTCAACTCGTTTTTTAGTTGTTATTGAACACACATGAAGTGGCATCGTTGATACAAAGATTTGTCCAGACTGCAGTCCACTGCAGCACTTGGTCTCCTCCAGCAATTCCCGTTGTTAAGGGTATTGGCCCATAACTCTCCTCGCTGATTCAATGCGTGTTAGTGATCGTGAAGATGTACCATGGGCCGATGAGATTTAAAATTAAGAGGCCTTTGCGCACGCCAATTGAAGTTGTAAAGGACGTGTACGACTATAATTAATGCGTAGATGGTTAAAGACTCGCTTGGTTAACTGTCCTCTAAAAGTTAGGTTTGCTATTTCACGACACCACATCTTCGAGAGGATAGTCAATTAGAAAGTACCAGGCCTATATGTTTTTCAAGGAGCAACAGCAGAAGTTCGGAGCGACTATATGGTGATCTTGGTGCTCGAAATACTTAACGCTAGTTTTCTGTAAAGCCGTGGAGGTTCATCCGTTTTTTACGTTCTATTAGAGGATGTGTCATAAACTTTTAAATTTTATCATCATAACCTAGGAGTTGTGATTTTGTAATTAATTCACATAAAATTATTGTAAATATCGATCACATCGGTAGTGTAGGTACACACACACATAGGTAGGTAGGTACATATCTATTTACGCGTGAAAAGCATTAGACTTAGATGAAACCTGTGAATATTCGGGTCGATGAATGTCTGAGATTGCTGTCGCCATTAGGTCGATGAGTATCGATTGTGTTGGGTCGACAAACTCTATACTTTGTTGTACCTACACGAACAAACACACTTTGCCCCCTACCTAAATTAATTTCATATTAAAAAAGTCACAACATTTGTACTGTGACAACATTACAATGTTAATGCTGTCGTTAGCATTGAAGAATATTTCATAGCAACTAGTTTGTGTTCCAATATTCTTATGATTGATGGTGATGAGTAGGAAACAAAAGAAACATATTCGTACACAAAACATTTAGGTATTGATTGAGTTTTCGGTAGTACCATGCCATTCACAAAAAGGAAATATAAATCTCTCATTGTTTTTGTTCTACTCGTGATTTCTTTATTTCATTAATTTCCACTAGGTTCTTATACATAAACGAATATGTAATATTATTTTCATTGTTGTTTTAAATTTAGAAATTTTTAATGTTGATTCATCATTATCATCAAATAGGCTTATAACGGCCCACTGCAGGACACAGGCCTTCCCGCACAGCATAGCAATGGGGAGATTGGGTCGTAACCCACCACGAGGACCCAATGCTAATTGGTTTAATTTGATTAAAGATCTTTTTATTCTCATGAAGTTTAGTTGTTACTTCAATATAATTACCTATAAGTATTATAAAAGATCGGATCTGCAGCTAGATTTGGTTTTGACAAGGAGCACTCTAATTATACAATGCGTAAAACCAAAGTTTTTTATCTTGTCAAAATAGTTTATTTGTTTCTTGGTCTTATATATTCTATGTAGTTTCAAGTATAAACGCGCGCCTTATTTGGTTTGAAACAGGTATAAAATTGTTGTGACTCACTTGGACAACATCAATTTCACGGAAACATTACCTTCAACACTTAAACGTTTGCTTAGAATAAATTGGATTGCCCATTTACTGTAATGCGTATTCTCAGAACTTGAACACAGGCGTATGTTTAGTTTATTTAATTTAAAATTATATGTAAAAATGTTAAGTGAATAGAATTCTTACTATACATTTAACGCCTTACATAATGATAATATGCAAGTTTACAACGATGAAATAACCACTTACGATCTACTAATCAACTGGAACTAATACTGGAATGGTTAGGTCACAATACCCTTCAAAATAAGTCACTGGGGAAGTACAACGACAGGATTTACCCTTTCACGCTAAAATTATATAAGGTCACCATATCACCATATCATATACGTATACAAGTCGCTTGTTGTAGGTACCTTTTAACACTCCTAGTTCTATATTTCCTAAAAATACAAAATCATTTGAATTTAACATTTCAGTTGGCATTACGAATTGTATGCAAACCTCTTTAATAGCTATAGTTTCACGAAGTTAAAATCATATTGTTAAGAACATTATTGGTATTAAGCGTTAACAAGGTTAGCACATCAGGTCGCGTTCCAGATAGAATATCGAGACGTAAGTAGATTTAATCCATAAAATCAATTTTACGGATTAAATCTACTTATCACGTCTTTGCAATGTTCCGTTACAATTATTTACATACTAAATGTAAATAATTGTAACGTCGTGAAGAAAATAAATACAATGTTGTAAATTATTGTAATAAATACCGCGTGTTTAACCCGTCTTATTTTATTTTATTCAAAGAGTACGATTTTTTTAAAATTTTGCACTAATCATGTAATACTCAACAAAATACAAGAAGTGAAAATTCATGATTTAAACATTTCCACAAAGTACATTTCGTGGCGCCATCCGCCTCTTTAGTATGTAAACCGCGATGTTTACGTATACACGAATGAAGAAAGTTAAAAAAGAAAATGCGTCTGTTGCTGTTTTTCAAATAAGGAATGGAAACGAGCACACCTCTTTTACTTGTTTCATGTGAAACCCCTGCACACACTGCATAAGGGCCGAGATGTCATGCATTCCTGTTGTGCTCGCTGTGCACAGAACAAAGAGTTCGACTTCAGATGGTCCCTTTAAGTTAAAGTTAAAGGCTTTAACAAAATGACTGAGGCGAAGTGCAACAAAGATTTATTTTTTATGTATGCACATAGATATATTTATATAATATATTGTTAGGCGTGGCGGAGCAGATTATTCTTATTTTATGCCAATTTGCTAGAATAAATAGTGGTGCCGCATAGAAATTACTGTGTCATAGATAAATTGTGTATAACTGTATTTTTGTCCCTGTGTATAATTCATTTGATACTAAATGAATAAGAGATCTTTTAAAAACTAAAATAAAAATTTGAAGACTCGATATAACCATCCATTAAAGGATCTCTATTTTTGTTGCTTTTGGGTGTTCGAGATTGCCAGAAACTAGTTTGCTATTTGACAGGATGCATAACGATCAGTTAAGGTTGGCTTAGGTTTTAAAAATATATGCCACCTAGGGACACCTACAAACCCTAGTCCTTACCTAAAGCATCAAAATTCGCAAACTAGAAATTAAAATATAAAAAGAATAAAGCTTATCGTAGCGCTCTCTAATTTAACCTTAACTTTCTTACTGATAATAATAATAATAATAAACATTTATTTGTAAGACACAGGTGGTAAAAATTTTTACAGTTGGTAAGCGTCATGTGAAATAACAAGTGTGCTCATAATGAATTAACAACTGCTCTGTCCAATCTGTCTGCCAAGTGTCACGAAGCAAACTCTTCACTGCCAGTGAGGAAAATCAGCAGTGGTCTCTTGCTGGATGTTAAATTAAATATTGGTTTCTTTTGTCACGATCTGCCATCGCCCCATCTAGGGTTGCCAGGCATCTCGAAAACTCCGCACTAATTCAGGATTTTTTATTCCGTGTCCAGCCAAAATTTACGGTACCCTTTGGCCTGTTCTACTTTTGAAACATGGAATGCTTTAGCCTTTATTACAAAAACGGGGGTCAGAAGTCCGTTGTCTTTTAAACCATATGGGTTTAGTCCCAGGCTTGATTCTCAGATCTGGCTAGCCATTGCGTATTTCTGCCTGGCAACCCTAACCCGTCGATACTGCCACATAGCAACGTTGAGGTTAAGGTGAGTCAGCAGTTAGTGCCTGTTTTACCGTTGTCTGAGACCAATGGCGGTGTTACCCAACGGTTAGTGGGTGATGTTTCCGCGACGGGGGCGCGCCGTCGGCGGAGCGCGTCCGTCACGGCGGCCGCGCGTTGCCCTCCGCACTCCTTAGGCCCACGTTTCTAATGCTTTGATGTACTCGACAATTTGTCGTGCACGCAATTCCGCGTGTGTTACGTAATAGTGTTGCGACCGGGTCTTGGACCTGTAATGCAGGAAATGAAATTGTCAAGGATACAGTGCGTGTATGGTAACAGCAAACGTCTGCTTGGTTGTAGATGGTTTCTATATTTTTAAAGCAACTGTCAACCGTCTAGGCTACCTATCTGGTCGATCGACTGTAATAGGTGGACATGATAAATATTTTCATCATCGGCTCACTACATCTCCCCACCGAGGGGCAAGAGCCTACCCGTAAAGGGTGTATAGGCCTTAGTCGTCCACCGGGCCCAGTGCGGATTGGCCAATTTCACGCACAACCTTTTGAATCTTCTTGTAGGCGTAAGCAATTTTCCTCACGATGATTTTCTTCACCGTACGAGCATCGACTAACGTACATATAATCTCGCAAATTCGAAAAGGCATCGGCACGTGGCGGTATTTGAACCTGCGCCCTCCAGTTCGAAAGGCAGATAGATGCCTACATCAATGAACCATCGACGCTCACTTGCTTGCTTCACTACACGTGAAATTAAAACAAAATGTCTATTGGAAATATCTTTTTATTGCTATTAAAATAGTAGACAATTACTTATTCTTTTTTGTTATAACATTTAATAAAATACCACAAAATCTTGCCGAATTGCCTTTTCACCAGTTTAAATTAAAGATTTAAAAAACCCTCATGAAAAAAGGTTACTATACAATAGAAGACTATTTATCGGATAAAGATGTGTGGTCTTGCACTTAGTGTTCCAGTTACAAAATCTTTGTAATAAATTATTGTAAAGCTATGTGTAGGTAAATGACAAAACTCTGTAACCACTGATATAAAAAGATAAAAAGAGTAACTCGAGTTTCTTGCCGGCTCTTCTCGAAGGTCCTACTTATTCCGAACGGGTGGTAGAGTCACAAAAAAATATGATAATAATAACAATTGACGATTCAAAAGTATCTGTAACAGATTTATTTAATAAAGATTTTTCTTTCTTTCTTTCTGTTGTCTAGGGAAATTCCTACTAATAAATCAAGTGCATTTTCAAACTAGATCTAGTAGTATGTAAATATGTGGGTGGTACGAGGCGGGAATAAACCTTAACCGTGAACAAACTCATCCAATTATGAGGAGTACACCCGTCGCGGCCCTCAGTGACATGGGTTATTTTTAGACCCCCGTGTAGGCGGTGCAGGCTTCAATCAATACCCTACATTGATTCAAGCCATATTTTAAGAACACACAAATAAACCGTTTGCTTCATATTTATCGACGTTTTATGATAAAGTAAAGTAAATATTTATTCCAAAAAAGGCAGAGTAATAAATAAATTCCCTGACCCAGGCAAAGCCTGTCCTGTGGGGGCAGAACACCTATTCAACCTATCGCAGTCCACTGCTGGACATAGGTCTCCCCCATTTCGCGCCAGATATCCCGGTCCTCCGTTTTCCTCATCCAGCCTCCACCAGCGACCTTTCGCAAGTCGTCGGTCCATCGGGCCGGAGGGCGTCCTACGCTACGCTTGCCGAGACGCGGTCTCCACTCCAGAACTCGTCTGCTCCAACGGCCATCGGTTCTGCGACATACGTGACCAGCCCACTGCCACTTCAACTTGCTGATTCGGCGGGCTATGTCGGTAACTTTAGTTCTCTTACGGATTAAATCATTTCTGATCTTATCCCTAAGAGAGACCCCGAGCATAGCTCGCTCCATTGCGCGTTGAGTGACTTTGAACTTGTGAACCAATCCCGCAGTCAGTGTCCATGTCTCAGCTGCGTATGTAAGTACGGGTAGGACGCATTGCTCAAAGAACACGAATAACAATTATATTCTTAAAAAATATATTAGAATATAACATCTGCTAAGTACCAATATTACTTTTGGCTATAAAATCATATTGAATTGATAGACATCGTTGTTTTGTTCGTCATTGTATCACTTAATACACTTTAATAATTTTAAAAGCCAAATAAATATAGGTAACAATTCGTTTCCATAAAAGGTACAAAGCATATTTCTTGACATACTCGTAAGGCAAAGCCTGTCCTGTATGGTCACCATGAGAATACAATACATAGAAACAGACATGTTCCTATATATACTTTATAAATCACTATGGTACATAATGTCAAAATAACATAAAAAATATACTATACAAATAAAACATCATCTTGCAATCGTTCCGCTTCATTTAAGCCCCAAATTAAAAAAGTAAACACGAAGGTTCGCATACGTAGAACTCAAACTCCTAAATGAGTAGTTCTCGCCACCAAGTCGCTGACTTCACAACGGTTAAATCAGTTTCAAAACGATTATGCATATCGTTTGCTTAAATTTTCGAGTTTCTTAGTTGAGATACCCATTCGGCAAAATTAGCAAAATTCCGCAATAAAAACACAGAGAGAAAAAACACTTTCTTATATTACTTACGTATATCAGCTATGTTTTTCTCATTCTGTCCAATTCGGAGAATGATATCGAGTATGATCATTTGCCACTTATTTCCATGCGCCAACGAGGTCATCAAACCAGTCGAAGTATAGTTATTAAGGCGAGGTTGTCTACCCGACGCTTTATAGAGCATTCTAAAGAGAATTCATTTGAAAAGTTCTATTCAATAGGAACGAGGGGAAACTAGTCCCTTTAATCGTATTGTTCGTTAGTAGGGCCGTTGATTGGTTACAGTTGATCGACGTTTAACAATCGATTCCAGATAGCCACGGCTTAATTTAGCAATACATAAAAAAGTTAAAACAATTAAAATTCGAGTAGGTATCTACCTACCCATTAATAAGAAGGTACTATAAGTTAGAAAATGTCTCAAAACCACTTTACTGATTCCTTTTCCAAGATATCTGAACGAAATTAAATCAAAGCCTTTATGAATACTTATGTATGTTTTACTTTGAATAGTAATAGCCCATTGGTAAAATATATTATAAACTACGTGTAAAAATAAGGAATCATGTATTAAGTATACAAAGAGTACAAATCAGAAAACCAAACCAAATAGATAAGGTCCAAGGAGCTGAAGCCAAATAATGCTGAGTAAAAAGACAATTACCTTGTCTCTCACTCATAGAGCACGCAATGCTACTTCATTTGCTATCAGATTTAAGTATCAAGTGTACTTTTACAATTTCACAACGTAACGTCACGCATAGTTGATGTTATGCAAAATAGAAAATTCCGATAAAGGTTAGGTTGATCATAATGGAGAAAGAAAATATTTCTGTTTCCACTTTTTCGCATTCTATTAAATGAGTTGTTAATTATTATGAATTGATGATTAGTTTTAAAAACTAATGCCCGCAAGTTGCTTACACATTATTTCTCGGGAAAATTATAAAGATAACTGAATAGTCAGATCTTTAGACATTTTCAAATTATGTATTTCTGTCTCCGTGGTATATTGTGCTGAGCATTGACTTTAAATCCGGAGGTTGTGGGTTCGAATCCCGCAGGGATACTGCGTAGTAAAAGTCACTTTGTGCGATTTTCCCAGTTTGGTTGACATTGCAAACTCACCTGGTTGTCTGAAAAGAAAAATGATTCCGCGCTTCAGGGGGCACGTTAAGCCGTTGGTTCCGGCTGCTATCTTAGTATAGCAGTCGGTAACACCCCCAATCCGCATTGGGCCAGCGTTGTGGGTTACGGCCCAATCTTCCATTGGCTATGCTGATTCTTGAAGAAGGAAGTCATGAGCTGACGATGATAGAATATAAAAAAAACTAAAAGAGCTGTTTGTTAAACGACTGAATTACATTAATTTCCAATTTATTAACTCTGTTGTATTACGATTTGATTGTTATAAAAATCTTTTAATTTCTAGCTTTCTACATTTTGTTTGACCGCCAGAGAAACCTTAATGCGGCACAACTTACAAACAATAGATTTTCTGTTATATCTGGACTCCTGGGCGGTTAGACGGATTATAAAAATCCAGATTAGATCAATACTTTCTTTATAGTCTGTCGCTATCAATACACTTATGCATTAACTTCTTAAATGTATCCTATTTTAGGTGTAACTTGCAAACACGTTGCGCGTGTAACATTATGTACGATTGTGCAAACAACAGCTTTCTAGGTCGACTGTGCAGATGCTTTCATAATTTCTAATGTAATATTAACTTGCCGTTTTTGTTTACAAAGGTTCGTAATTTCGGTTTCTTTCTTCCTTTTGATAATAAAACTGTTTTTGCCGTCATACGTAATTTAACGTGGTGGTAAACCCAGTAAATTGACCTAACTAGACCTAAAACCGCATAAAATATGGGGGTTTTAATTTTTTTTAAATTAAACTATAAATATCTGACATCCCTCGACAATATTAATAAAATGTTCATGTTCTACCTACTACTCATAACTACATACTCGTATTTGAATATTGTCAAACAAACAATTTCAATTAACAAACAGATTATCATGATAACTGGTTTCTATTGTTAAAGAGACAAAATTAAGGTTTTGTTCAAAAAAAGTTCAACAAATTTCAAAAACAAATATTGTGTCATAAACAGTTACTGAATATTCTAGAGCGCCATTTGTAAAATGTTAAAACAATTTGAGGGTGCCCGGGACCGACGTATTAGGCGTAGGTTGAAAGTGGCAATATACAACAAAATACGTCAGTTCCACGTAATGACCAAATCCATTTATTTGCAAGGCTTATTCCTAACTGAAAATTAGGACTCATTCCTTTATAAATCTGTGCTTTAACACTGTTCGGTACACGGCACGCATGTAGACGAGATAATCTAGTTTCAATTAGTTAGGAGATGTGTTTTAAGTGATAATGATTAAATTATTAAAAAGCGTTCTAAAGTACTTCTGTAGTAACGCTCTGGTACGTTACCACTTTTTCGTATGAATTGCTAATTTTAAAACCCATCTTCAATTGTGAGTTAGTCATGTTTCGGCACTAATAGACAGGCTCGACCTTCCCTTCTCCATAGCAAAGGTAACAGATGGATGTCAACTGCAAGGGATCGGTCCGCTTGGAAATCATTAGGGGAGACCTTCGTTCAGCAGTGGACGTTCTAGGACGTTGTAATGATGAGGTGAATCACCTACTCGTTTATCTACCCATGAAAAAAAATCCTTGTCCTTAGAGCTGCGTTAGGCAGTGTAAGCAAGTAAAAAAGCGTACGTTAACGCACACAAGCACGTGTTGTGTTATGAAGTTACCACCTGGTGTACAATGGCGGTGCACACCGCACTTGCCGTGCTCTATCGGCGTTTTTCACGCGATCTCTCCGCGCGCGAGAGAGCAGTCTGGCTGCGTCCGCGCCACCCAACACCCCGCTATTTCCTACATATTATCATTTATTTTTATACGTTTAAAACTAAACGACGCTATCGTTGATCGCTCCGCTGTGAAAGTTTGTGGATAGTGCACTGATGCGATAACCATTTATAATATGCAAATCGGCGGTTTCATAACTAGTGAAAATGTGACGATACAGTAGACGTTAATTGACCGCATCGGTCGATGTCAGTGAAACGGCCAGGTAAATACGGAATGGTGGGCAAACGTAAACATTGAGTGATTAAAAGAGTGATATTAAGTGTCCGTCGGTTGGTCCTTGAATCCGGATACCGTGGCCAAGTGTGTCAGCGTCGGCGCGAGCGATTTCACATCGTCACGCACGTTCGCCGGCTCGCACAGAGCTTCTCTCGTCGTTGATTGATCCAATTACAAAATCACTCGATTTACATGTGTATGCGGTGGACGCGGTAGTGAAAGTGCGCACGCGCAGCTGAGCCGGGGCAATTCGCGTTTCGCGGACATGGGCCATGTGGAGGATCTGCGGCGCCAGTAAGGCCCAGCCCGTACTCTTTGGCGATAACCTCGATGATGATTATGTGAGCACCTCTAATTCAACCATTCATTAGGGTTTTGTCAAGTATAAGGCTGATTTTTCACCGGAGATGTTGCAATGGATGTGTATTATTTTCTCCAATCAGATTAATTTATCAATATTTTGTCTAAACCCTGATCGGATAAGTCATACGAATCCATAGCAATATAGCTTATTCCACCACCGGTGATAAAGCGGCCTTACTTCAAAACATCCCATGAATATAAGAGCGACTTATCGTGGTCCTGATCGTATTATGATGCAATGTATTTTGAAGAAATGACGATGAACTTTTAGGTCATTATTACAATTTACTAAAATAGCACTAAAAGCACCATAACTTACCTCTTTAATTTGACACATTTAGGTATTACCCACGCACATTTTAATGTGGCTTATATTATCTTTAGTGCTACTACCCTTCGTCGTGTAAAATTATATGTTACGATAAGCTCAGCTGATTATAGTAAATAAAGATGAGTAAATTTAAAGTCATTAACCTATAGTAGACGCTTATATTGTTGATAAGAGTGACGCTAGTTTCATTGATGCTTAAATGTTTACTTTGGGATTCTGTAGGTACGTAATTTACGTATGCGCATTGCCAAGCAATTGTTTGAAGTTTAAAGTACATCTTTTACATTAGGTGATTGACGTAGGATAACGCTAAGTTATGTCAACACTGATGACTTACACGGAGAATATTTGCCAAGTATAAAAATAAATGTATATTAGGCCTAACTGTTATTAATAATAACAAATGCATGCAGCAAAGCAAAGATCGTTGTATTATAATATTTATAATAGATCGAAAAGTTAAAGTGTCTTTGTAATAAGGCATAGAGTATTTTTTATTTTATGAAATTTAGTACTAACTGAGGTAAGAACTTTCAAGTGGTGATTATGGAATATGTAGCAAATATCTGGCAATCAAATATTAGACTTCTGTAAAAACGTAAACTAAATTTATCAACACACGGTGTGTTTGTTTAGATTTAATTTTAAGGTTTAAAGTCAGGGTTGAAGTTATCTCATATTAATGGACAAGTCTCAATCTACAGTAATGATTGGATGGTAATGAAATTATTTCATTAACCAGAAAGTGGAGTTAAAGAGGTTTCAGTTAATTAGGTATGTTGGTCATTTTAACTCACACATTGTTAAGCAAGACCCATTATGGGTAGGTGATATTAGCTGAAGACCACATTAATGCATCTAATGGAATGATGGCTTCAACGATAGAGATGATAAAGGCCATAACCTACCATACTGATCAACCCAATTCTTAGGACGTAGGGCAGTTTGTAAACTGGGTTGCTCTGATTTTTCATTATTGTGAGACTTTATTAAGAAGATCACACACACAACCCATGAAGAGATTCGCTTTAACCTTATAGTTTCATTCTAGATTTTAGGTGTGGTTAGCTGTAAATCCGTCTAAGTGAACTCATTATTGACCTTTGCGTTACTAAAAATAGTATTGCTATGCTAACATTTGTGTTGACCTTATGGTGATTTGTTCCAGCAGCCGACATGGCGGTTGTGGGGCGAGGAGCGCGTCGACGGCGCCATATACACCGTTTACTTGAAGAAAGTGCGCTACCATCGACCAACGAGAAGCGCCTCTAGTGTGAGTTATAATTTATCTTCAACCTATAGCAGTGCACTGCTGTACATAGGTCCATTTTGCATCAGATTTCATGGCCTCCGACTTCCTTATCCAGCCTACACCAGCGAACTTTCGCAAGTCTTCTGTTCATGGGGCCGGAGGGCGTCCTACGTGACGCATGCAGGACGCGGTCTCCATTTCAGAAGTCGTCTGCTTTAACGGCTATCGGGTCTGCGCTAAATGGGACCGCTCAATATCATTTCGAATCCTGTGCGCTATTTCACTTTAGTTCTCTTATAAGAGTCATAAGTAACATCATTTCATTTTCTTTTATTTTCATTTCTTTATCCCCGAGACAAATACCGAACCTCCATTGCCATGAATTATATAAACGTATCCCCAAAAAATATCTAATTATATTAAAATATAGAGTCCTACACAATAGGACACAATCTATAACTTTTCGTAAAAAGTATTCGTATGTCCTAAAGAGAAAAAAAAACTCACTTTGACATAAGATTTTTATTTTTGATCCCAAATAAAGATATTTTTGTAATGAGCTAAGCGCATTGCCTATAAACTTAACTTTTAACTTAATATCAAAGTTATATATAGATTATATATGAGTTATGTATGTAGATTAGCTGTTCTACTTCCGTTATGTTGATTATTTCATAGGATATTCCATAGGTATATTATATGCATAAATAAATATAAATATCCTCAGACATTTTACACATCACGCTATTTAAGATGGCGATTCCGATTATACTAAGAGTAGATACCAAACAAATGAACATTCACAGTTAAATAAAACTTGCACAAAAGATCTGAGGATTGTTGTCAGAAAAGAATTTGGAGTTTAGCACATTATACATTATGTAACCCGTCCTATCAACCTTCCCCCTCAGCTTTCGTAACCGAAGGTCAGAGAAATCATGACCCACATTGAAATGGGTCACAAATTTCAAATACCAACCTACGTGCAAATACGAGTACGATGATATAAATAGGTTTAAATACATTCTCAAACATTATGTAGCTACCCTCTCTCTGTGGCTTGCACAGTTATTACGAGTAGGGTATGCTAAAAGGATGGTTGGTTACAAACAAGTCGAAAAATTATAAATATTTTAATTTGACGACCCGATGAACGATATCATTGTTTGAGATTTTGGCTTCAACCAAGGGTTCCAGGTTCAATCCCGGGCAGTACAAACACTAGTGTGCATGAACATGCCTGTTTGTATTGGTCGAGGTGTTTTATATGTATGATTGATTTTAGATGTATGACAATCACACACGGCACGACACGGCGCCAATTAGATGGCGCCGTGTGAATGTTAGTGGATATTTATTGTTATTATTAAAAAAAATATTTTGTTATATTAATCCTTTTGGTTGTTGACAGTTAACAGTTTATATTATAAAGAGTTTGGGGACAATAATTAGCAAAAATGGAGGGACTTTCAATATGTTTTTTGAGGATTTTCGGAAAACACAAGGTAACTTGCCTATGCACCGTTTATTTGGATATATACTCGCTACTGCCAATTTTAAGAACTCTTTACGAACGTTTAAAGAAAAATAAAAAAATATTCTAAGTGCAATGACTGTTTGCGTGTTTTTACTGAATAATGTTATCTTTGTGCCTTGCCAAGACAAAGGCAGTTTCAATTACGTAAGAACTAAATAATTTTTTATGCAATCTCATGGTATTATGCTATAAAATTCTGTTAAAAATAATCAAATTATAAATTCATAAAAATATTGAAGTAGTTCGGGATTACGAAATTTCATTGATTTTAATACACTGTGTAGGTACTTGTTACAATAAATTATTTTCATACACTTATTACAACAATTATTCGCATCTTTTTTATATATTTCAAACGCTACATTAAACAAAACAAGATGTATCTGGTTAATGTATTTTTTCGACTGAACATTCGTAATTCGCACGCTCTGTATATTTTTTGTTTTCCTGTTTTATATACTTCGCAGGTAGCGAGGTAACATAGTCGATTTGCATGTCGCGATAACACTAAGTACAAAGCCTCTTTTCACTGTACTATAACGTACTGTTCATTGTCATGGATTGCGCTTTGTTTCTACGTAAAGTTAATAAAGATAAAAATGTTATTTTGCTATATAGGTATAAAACCCTAAAAGTATCTATAAGGTACCAATAAAAAGCCATGCAATGCATTTGAAATAATAATATTTACTATCGTTTTTAGTTTTAATGATAATTCTTGTCAAGTCAAGTCAAAAGTTAAAAACATTTATTTCAAATTAGGCTTACAAAAAGCACTTATGAACGTCAAGAAATATACAAAAATATAATAAAAAACGATTTAAATACTAACTAAAAATATGAGTTTGATGCTTTGAAAATAATGTATGTAAGGGTCTGGGTGTTTCTATGTGGTATTTTATGTATGTATTTCGAAAAAGTATGAATGAAAAGGTGTATCCGTTGTAAGTACATATAACAAAGTCCTTGCTAAATTGTGGCCAAATGGCGCTTTGTGAATGTCAGTGATAATTTATTTATTATTGTACATTTATAAGATGAACTTAAAAAGAAATAACATCTGTAACCAATGTTAAGTAAGTGTAGATTTTCATATTAATTACCTTGTATTATCGATTAATTTCCTTGTCAATAGTACATATAGACACTATTCTCAATTCTATTCTCTTTTGACCAACAAGTAGATACGTAATAGGTGCAAAAAGTTATATGTATTAGTTTAAATATGCTGGATATGCTTCACGGTCACTGACAGTATGTGAAACTAAATTAATACCTTAGCGATTATGTAAAATGTTCAAGATTGTTTACAAAAAGTGTAATGTGAGAGTACGTTCGTGCTAGTAATGAATGATGCTCATTGCAATTGCATTTTGTGCTTTGGTGGCTGACAACAACAGAATTTTTACGTTTTGTGAACGTCTGCTAAATTGTTAATAATGATAATTAAGAAATCATGTAGCATGTGTTACAAATTTTTTGTTTAATAAATTATTTTCGAATTCAACTTAAATAAGAAAAATCAATGATATAATGAAGTATATATTCTTTTAAATATTCATTGCGAATAACTAAATAATTTTAATGAAGTTTGATTTACTTAATAATACTAAGAATATATTTTACTTAATTATGTAAATATTTTATTTTTTCAAATTCATCAAATCCTAATAATTATAATTAAAATCATTCAGTAGAACTGCAACAAATCTTTTCCCATGTTTTTCTGCAGTTGTGGTATATTTAAACTTTTAGAATAGCTGTGCTCCGGGTTGAAGGGTGAACTGAACAGACATTTACTGGAAATTGTGACATAACGTTAATTTTTAACAGCTGCTTTGTAACATTTTTTCAATACAATCACGCATGTAAACTAGGCGACAAACCAAGTAACCATATTCAGGTGTAGTGTCTGCTTAATTGGCTTTTTTTCATAAAAATAATATCGCTATATGTTAATATGTATCTACTTGTACTTGATGTATCTACAAATATAGATACTGATCATATTACTGAGCCTAACTTTAACAAAAAAGGAATAGTAGTTAATTACAAAGATTGGCACGGCATGCAAAAAGTTGGCTGGTCGACGGACAAAAAAGCATTCGAAGTAGGAGAGACTACTATTCTTGGTGGCCCATCAGTCGATGACCCTTAATTTAAACTATCGTCGTAATAGATAAAACTTATTCTGTACAGTTTCAGTTATGCGGAGATAATCGTTACTGAAAAGTAGAAATATATTGTTTCTTTTATTTTATTATAAAAAACCAAATTGCCCGGTTTCACCATCTTTTGTATCAGGCGGACCGTTGATAACTCATCTTGCAGATTGATGAACAGAAATATTTTGACTGTCAAATTAATTTTAGATTAATTATTTTCCAGATTATTTAGTTACTAACTCGGAGGTGGTGAAACCGATCTATGGCCGGTTCGACTTGTGTAAGGACATGGATATCCAGCTTATGTTTTGTGATTTATTGGGAACCGTAACATACTCATGTACTTTTTAATATAAGACAGACGTCTTGAGAAAGGTCGTTGGTGCGGAGGGCCGGGATATGGCGCAAAATGGGGGCTAATCAAGCAGTGGACTGAGATAGGTTGATAAGAGAGACACACATTAAAGGCAAATTAAACTAATCGTTGAAGTTCCCAATTCAACGTTCGGTCGCAGGGATCTGCTTCCGGCCCCTAAAAATAAACGAGTCTTGATATTGAGTCGTCTAGGTAGATATTTACCACAGTATCAATTATCCCGCGAATTGGGTGTTACTTCTGTTTTTGAGACGATTGCACTAGTGAATGACTTGGTATAGAACTAATGACTGACTTCTCAAGCGACGAGCACAGTGCAGTGTTAAAAGAAATAATAATTCAATTACAGTTTCTTCAGCACTGTTACTGTCATGGATAGTCGTGTCGCTAATCATAAGGTAAGCGAACTGGTCGGCCCATTCGCTTTATAAAAAAGATTGCCTATTCATTTTAACGACCCATGTGACTGAGACGTCGGCAAGTTCGATAACTATACCAAGAGTTCAATCTCCGGGCAGTACACACATTTCTGTGCATGAATATATCTGTTTGTATTGGTCAGAGTTTTTATTTGTATACTATAAATGCATTTACACAAATGGCATCTATACATATAAGTACATCCGTTGTTTAGTACCCAAAATACAAGCTCCTCGCTTAAAATGGGGCTAGATTGCGCTTGTGTGAACGTCGGTAGATATTTATTCTTAATAACGTGATCATTGTATCCTTACAGGAATCCGATGACGAGATTTCCCACTTGGAATGGGAGACGGTGCGGGTGCGATTTGTGAAGGCGGGAACTGTGGAGCGACTGGTGGAGGCTTTGGCGACGGACGACGGGGAGCTCGAGTCTACTTACGTCAACGTGTTCCTCGCAACATACCGGTAAGTACGGGGAATCTTAACGTTAGTAATAACCATTTCTGTAGTATAATCGGAAGATAAGTCCAGTGTCGAATACATATTCCAATCAAAAAAATAAGTCCAAATCACACGTTTTATTTCGAACACAGTGCATTTACTAACTTGCGTAAAAAGTTGTCAGGACCCAATACAGTAATTTCATTGCCTGTCTCACCCCTCAACCTGGAACACAACCGTACTTATTACATTTCTGGGTTAATCTGAGATGCACCTAAATTCCACCCAGCCCCATTAAATCCCCTATTTCAATATGTTAGTACGATTTTTTTAGCTTTTTTCTCGAATTACAGCTTGCCAAGTTGGATAGTTTGGCTTTAGTAAACATAATCGTGCATTATTTCTTGAAGGGGTTCTAAAAGGTCTATATTGGGATGGACTCAGTAAAAAAAAATACAAAAGGATTTATACATCGTGCATGAAGCTCCAAACTAAGCGATTAACTTTAACAATACTCATATTGACTAACCTTCTCTCAACCAGCCTGATCTTTCAGGTAAAATTCGGCCGTTAGCCACCACACGGTCCCAGTGCTTTTTGTAGATGTTAACCATACTCAGTATAAGCCGGTACACATCGCCAATCGATACCATCGGTGTTATGTGCCTGCGCAACACTGAATGGATTCCTATTATTCTGTCACCTATCCGATGACAACAATTGCAAATGTTTTTCCTCTCGCAAGTCGCTATACTATCCTCAAATTTAGGTCAATTATGCGCAAACCCTATGAAAACAATGTTCTATTTAGACATTTATATATCTTCTATTGTATATTTTTTCAGTTCCTTTGCGGAATGCAGTAAGGTGTTAGATCTTCTACTCCGAAGATATGAAGCACTCGCTGCAGAGGATGTCGTCCCAGCAGCGGTCGACACTTCACAACAACATAGAAAGTGAGTCGTATTTCTATTGTCGAAAAAATATGATTGATTTATCTAAGAATAGGTACTACTGCCAAACGAGAGACCGAGNAACGCAACATTTAATATAGTTGTAGTACAAAATTCACAAACAATGCATACGAATTACTGAGGCGTGACGTCATAACTAGGTAGCCATTTGTATGAAGCGTTTTTGGGAAAGTCCATTATTGTGTTTTAGAATTGAAAAATCTCTGTGAGTTTTAATGTTAACGAAGTATTTTTTACCAATGTTCTTAATAATGCGGTCCATGGATATAATAGCAGAAAAAAAATTTAAATCATCCCTATTACGAAGAAACTTTCATCATCATCATTACAACCTAGAAAGTCCACTGCTGAACGAAGGCCTCCCCTAATGATTCCACGCGGACGATCCCTTGCAGTGACATCCATCTGCTACCTGCCACCTTAACCAGATCATCAGACCATCTGGTTGGGGTCGGCCTACGCTTCTTTTCCGTTACGCGGACGCCACTCGAGAACCTTTCCGCCCCATCGGCCATCGGTTCTACGCACTATGTGCCCTGCCCACTGCCACTTCAACTTGCTTATCCTGTGGCTATGTCGGTCACTCTAGTTTCTCTACGGATATCCGTGTTCCGGATCTTATCGCGTAGGGAAACACCTAACATAGCCCTTTCCATAGCACGTTGAGCAACTTTAAGCCTGTTTAAGAGGCCCTTAGTAAGCGACCACGTTTCACTTCCGTATGTAATAACCGGCAACACACACTGGTCAAAGACTTTCGTCTTCAGACACTGAGGTATTTTGGACGAAAAGATCTCCTTAACTTCCCGAACGCTGCCCATCCTAATTGGATTCGACGCGAAACCTCCTGCTCGAAGTTGGACCTACCCATTTGAACTACTTGTCCCAGGTACACATATTCGTCTACAACTTCGAGTTCAGAACTTCCAACTGATATTGGTATGGGCACAACATGGATATTAGACATGACTTTTCGTCTTGTCCATTCATTTAAGACCCACCTGTTGCGAAGCTCTGTTAAGGGTATTGAGCATAGTACCTAAATCCTCCATGGATTCTGCCATGATTTACTATATCATCGGCAAATCGAAGATGAGTGATGTACTCGCCATTGACGTTGATGCCAAGTCCTTTCCAATCGAGCAGCTTAAACATATCTTCCAATGCAGCTGTGAACAGTTTCGGAGATATAACGTCTCCCTGTCTCACTCCTCGGTGCAATTGGATAGGTTGTGTAAGCTTTGTTAGAAGAAACTTTGTTAGTAGTTAATTGTTTAGCTAAGGACCTATGTGAAGAAATACCTCAAGCAATAAAATCCATATAAATATTGTAAATGCGAAAGCAACTCTGTCCGCTGGTTTGTTTTCACGCCTAAACGGCTGAACGGATTTTGATAAAATAGTGGGTGGGGTGGTAGCCTGGAGACGGACATATTCCTGAAAGGGGAGGTGGAAGTTTATATGAAGCATTCGGCAGTTTTTAAGGTAGAAAGCTAAAAATTTGTGTGCGGACTATTTATCGCTTGCAATTTTTTTTTACTTCGGCTTCATACTAGTATTATTTTAAACACTTTGCCAATTGTGAAGTTGACATTTTTGAAATAACAGTTTATATTGAAGGCACAGTTTTTTTTTTACTGAAATAAGTTAGCAGGCTTATGATTTTTTCATATTTCTACCGCCATCTCAGGCAATAAAGTATGCCTCGTGGCATTGAGTAAAACTGAAATTCGGTCCCGGGTTTGATACCTGGTGCATCGAATCACACAACTTGACAGACTAAGAAATATAATAAATTGATATATAAGCGAGTTGTATATATATTTACATGTGCATTTCAAAGTATGTATGTACCAATTAAAGTGATCTCACTCAAATGTTATGATAGTTATCAATAATAGAAAGAAAGAAGAAAGAAAAAAAAAAATGACTTGGTATAGAACTAATGACTGACTTCTCAAGCGACGAGCACAGTGCAGTGTTAAAAGAAATAATAATTCAATTACAGTTTTCTTCAGCACTGTTACTGTCATGGATAGTCGTGTCGCCAATCATAAAGTAAGCGAACTGGTCGGCCCATTCGCTTTATAAAAAAGATTGCCTATTTATTTTAACGACCCATGTGACTGAGACGTCGGCAAGTTCGATAACTATACCAAGAGTTCAATCTCCGGGCAGTACACACATTTCTGTGAATGAATATATCTGTTTGTATTGGTCAGAGTTTTTATTTGTATACTATAAATGCATTTACAAAAATGGCATCTATACATATAAGTACATCCGTTGTTTAGTACCCAAAATACAAGCTCCTCGCTTAAAATGGGGCTAGATTGCGCTTGTGTGAACGTCGGTAGATATTTATTCTTAATAACGTGATTATTGTATTCTTACAGGAATCCGATGACGAGATTTCCCACTTGGAATGGGAGACGGTGCGGGTGCGATTTGTGAAGGCGGGAACTGTGGAGCGACTGGTGGAGGCTTTGGCGACGGACGACGGGGAGCTCGAGTCTACTTACGTCAACGTGTTCCTCGCAACATACCGGTAAGTACGGGGAATCTTAACGTTAGTAATAACCATTTCTGTAGTATAATCGGAAGATTAGTCCAGTGTCGAATACATATTCCAATCAAAAAAATAAGTCCAAATCACACGTTTTATTTCGAACACAGTGCATTTACTAACTTGCGTAAAAAGTTGTCAGGACCCAATACAGTAATTTCATTGCCTGTCTCACCCCTCAACCTGGAACACAACCATACTTATTACATTTCTGGGTTAATCTGAGATGCACCTAAATTCCACCCAGCCCCATTAAATCCCCTATTTCAATATGTTAGTACGAATTTTTTAGCTTTTTTCTCGAATTACAGCTTGCCAAGTTGGATAGTTTGGCTTTAATAAACATAATCGTGCATTATTTCTCGAAGGGGTTCTAAAAGGTCTATATTGGGATGGACTCAGTAAAAAAAAATACAAAAGGATTTATACATCGTGCATGAAGCTCCAAACTAAGCGATTAACTTTAACAATACTCATATTGACTAACCTTCTCTCAACCAGCCTGATCTTTCAGGTAAAATTCGGCCGTTAGCCACCACACGGTCCCAGTGCTTTTTGTAGATGTTAACCATACTCAGTATAAGCCGGTACACATCGCCAATCGATACCATCGGTGTTATGTGCCTGCGCAACACTGAATGGATTCCTATTATTCTGTCACCTATCCGATGACAACAATTGCAAATGTTTTTCCTCTCGCAAGTCGCTATACTATCCTCAAATTTAGGTCAATTATGCGCAAACCCTATGAAAACAATGTTCTATTTAGACATTTATATATCTTCTATTGTATATTTTTTCAGTTCCTTTGCGGAATGCAGTAAGGTGTTAGATCTTCTACTCCGAAGATATGAAGCACTCGCTGCAGAGGATGTCGTCCCAGCAGCGGTCGACACTTCACAACAACATAGAAAGTGAGTCGTATTTCTATTGTCGAAAAAATATGATTGATTTATCTAAGAATAGGTACTACTGCCAAACGAGAGACCGAGAGAACGAGAGAGCACAGAAAATATAATATGTACTATAGTGACATTTCCAGACCAGATATTATGATCATGATTGCAATTTGCTGAAATTGCAATCATGATCATAATATTATTTAGAATTTGGCATAAAGCTATCATATTTGTTTGACTCGGGAGAGGATCAGACCAAGATACGTATAGTTTGCTAGTTTAGGATCAATACAATCGAATTGAGTGAAATGTACATCTGAGGGGATAAATCAAGGTGTTTAACTAATCTTCAAGTGTTATCACATCTCGCTTATAAAGCAGATGTAGGTACAATCTTAATTACGGTACTAAATGTTACAGTGTACTTGACATATTTTTCAAAGTAGATATCATAATCGTATTAGCTTTGTAACTAATCGATATTGTGAAGTGTTTATACTTGTCTGCAATGCGGATAAATTTCACTAATTTGTCGCAATATATCTTCTTATACCTATTTTTAACCTAGCTGTGTTTCATTCGGAATTTAAAAGTCAAAATTTAATTCAATTAAGACCTAATTGAAGCACTTATGAACGAGAGATCACAAAAATAAATAATATAAATCATTATAATTACTAAGAAGGTACAGAAATAGAGGAATCCCACAAAAAACATGTAATTTAAAATGTCACCAAGACTACCACGTATGGTTTACCCTATGAAAAAGACCCTATATCAGATCTCATGTAGAGCCAAGATTCTGTATATTTGAATCAATGTTCTGAATCTACACGGCCTAACTCTACCGACCCTCATCATCATCAGCTCCTTATACGTCACCTCATCGCTGGAGGAGCTCGAGCCTACCCGTATAGGGTGTAAACGTCGTCCACTCGGGCCCAGCGCGGAGTGGCTGACTTCACGCACAACCTTTGAATTTCTTCGTAGGTGTGCGCAGGTTTCCTCATGATATGCTTCGGATAAACGTACCTACATTAATTTAGAAAACAACAATCTACAGACTCTAAGTTCAAAAATTTTTACATATCAGCAAATATATATGGCTTTGCTGTTTTGCTACCGTCGTGGAGGTAATGCGAATATTTAGTTGCTCATCTGAGGTAAGTAACGAAACATCCAAGCCATATATATTTAATAATGGGTATAGAAGGTGTGTGTGTGTATGAAAGGGGCCTCCACGCAGATGTTTTGGTTTCCCTAAATTGGACATCGGGCGCACCCTGGCGAATCCTACTCACTAGCTGGCAAATCCATACTCCACGATGGCAAACACACACTTTGGACACTAGTCCAAAAATTTTCATGTGCCTTCGACACGATAAGAGGAAGAAGAAGAATGTGTAAAATTTATTGAAGTTATTGTCGGTAGAGTTAGGTCGTGTAGATTCAGAATTTTGGCTCTACATGAGATCTGTTATCTTTTCATATGTGGTAGGATTGACAATATTTCACATTCAATGTTTTTGGTGGGATTTCAGTGCTTTTAAGCTAGGCAGTTTTTTCTAGTTTAAACATTTTAATGATCATCAGTGTGTCGGTGACGAAATCGAAGTACTTTAGATATCAATAAATCTAAAGTATTAGAACGAAAGAAAGAAACTTTGTTTGTTTAATAAGTTTATTATCGATATCATAACCTGAGTATATGAACTATTTGCTACATCAAAAACTAATTCTATGAGAGTTTAAAAAAACGACGAAACTCTTCTAGAAAAAGTACGTTTGTATTTCTTATGCGCTTCACTTGGTTCGTTTTGGCGGTGGTACTACCGTGCACCCAGATGTTCATGCACTGAATCCGCTTATCGTTCAGACGACTGTTGTTGTTATTTTTCTTATAGAATGGAAACTGGGTGCTTGACAATAATTTAAATCGTCAGTAATAAAGTTAATATAACAGAACTTCTATAAATGACAGTTATAAATCGATTCGTCTAATGTTGTAGAGCGGAGACACGGATTTCTGGCGCTCAATACGGAGTTATATTTTTTCCTTTTGTAGTCTACAATAGATCGAAATATAAAAAATTGGTTGATTTAAGTACTTCGTTAATTATAAAAGTATTAACGTTCATATCTTTCAACAAATTACGTTCAAGTAGTAAGCAATTATTAACATTACCTATTGTTTGAATGTTAAGAGTTTTTCTTACCTTTGTGTGTTATTTTGTATTGTACGATAGTTAAAGCGAAGTAGTACTTTTCTCCTTACTGTCAAACCTTAACGTTCCAGGACTCTGGTGGCATGTCTCCACGTGTGGTTGGATACCTACCCTGAGGACTTTCGGCAACCCCCCCACCATCCCGCACTGCGTCAGCTACTCGCCTTCACACAGCTATATCTGCCAGGATTAGAGCTTCATTCGAAGGTTAGTAGAGTATGTGAACATAAACATTGCTCCGAGATCGACCGGAGTTATACACAATCTTACAGAAAACCCTCGTAAAACAACGTGAAAGTCACTATGCCGTATAAACAAAGTTAGATAATGCGTGTAATACTTACCTTGCCTAATAGATAAATATCGTTTCTGGGTTCTCGCCGTTCAACAGAATCCACCTAAGAATTCCCTTGGAATGTCGACAAATCGAAAATGACATATTTTGTGACGCTCTAACACATCTTTGGTTAATATATTAACGCATTAACATTGACAACACAATTTTTGATGCTTTTTCGTAAGGGACAAGTCTTAAATGATAGATGTGTGTACAGGTATTGCAGAAGTTAGCCGTATTCAGTGCGGAGCGCAACGGCAGTGTTGGGGGTGGGGGCGGTGGGGGCGTGTGCCTGGCGGCGGGCATGCGGCTGCCGGCGCACCACACCAGCGCGTACCGTCTGCCGCACGTGCCGCACCGACACTTCGCCGAGCAGCTCACGCGCATGGACATGGAGTTGTTCAAGAAGCTCGTGCCGCACCAGTGCCTCGGCGCCGTGTGGTCGCGCCGCGATAAGGACCGCTCCCACGACGCCGCCACCGTGCTCGCCACCGTCAACCAGTTCAACGCCGTCTCCTTCCGCGTCATCTCCACGGTGCTCGTCGAGCCCAACCTCAAGCCCCTCGAGCGCGCCGACATCCTCGCCGCCTGGCTCGACATCGCGCGCGAGCTGCGCGTCCTCAAGAACTTCTCCTCCCTCAAGGCGATCATTTCCGGTCTCCAGAGCAACCCAGTGTACAGGCTCAGGAAAACGTGGGCGCTCCTGCAAAAGGAGAAGGCGGAGCTGTTCGACGAACTCGCGCGCATTTTCAGCGAGGACAACAATCGATGGGCGCAGAGGGAGTTGCTCATGCGCGAGGGCACGGCCAAGTTCGCCGATACGGTCGGAGAAAACGATAGACAACTACAGAAATTACTGCACGAAAGGGGGTCGCCCGGCGTTAGCCACGGAACGATACCGTATCTGGGCACGTTTTTGACGGATCTCACTATGATCGATACCGCCATACCCGACACAGTGGCCGACGGTCTGATCAATTTCGACAAACGTAGAAAAGAGTTCGAAGTGTTGGCCCAAATAAAGTTGCTGCAAGGTGCGGCGAACGCCTATCATTTACCAACCGATCCTATGTTCGACCGGTGGTTCGACTCGGTCATAGTTCTCGACGACCGGGAAGCGTACCAGCTGTCGTGTCAGATCGAACCGCCGACGAATCCTCCGAAGGACCGGCGGCCGAAGAAGGTAGAGAACAACAATCAGGGGCACAGGAAGAACGACTCGATAGCGAGCACGAGCTCGAGTAACAGCTCGCAGTTCTACTGTGAGACCGATGGTGCGGGGCAGGCGTGGAAGCGTGATAGCTTAGAGCGCGACCGTCTGTCGCGTGGGTCGTCGTCGTCGTCACTGCCTTCATTGGACGCGTCGTTATCGAGTGCTGCTAGTGCACCTAAACCCAATGGCAAGGCACCGCTGAAATCGGGGCCAGACTTCTACATAATCCGTGTCACGTACGAGTCGGACTGCGCGGAGACCGAGGGCGTGGTGCTGTACAAGTCTATAATGTTGTGCAATAACGAGCGCACGCCGCAGGTCATCCGTAATGCAATGTTGAAACTCAACCTCGACGGAGACCCCGATGGGTACACTTTGGCCCAAGTGCTACCCGATAGAGGTAAATGATTTTTTTTCTATATTTTTAAACTTTATATTTATTGGTTTCACGTCTGTTGAACCCGGATTCCTTATTGAAGTATCAGTCTTCATTATTATCACACCAAGAATTTTCGTTAGGCATCCATATGATTATTTCAAAATATGTTTTTCCTGGCTTTAACCACTATTAAAAGAAGTTACATTGATATAGGTATGTTTGTATTGGCGTTTTAAATTTATTCAGTATCAGTTTGGATCTAGTTTAACATTATATTTTACTCGGTGAAGTCTTTAGTTTACTGTTTTCTCATTTGGTTAGTTATCCAAATTCATGAATATATTATTTAGCTAGTAGGAGGATTCAGTTGGGCTGGGCGGCATTCGGCAAGTTACGTCAGGTCTTCACGTCAACGATTCCGCAATGCTTAAAGACAAAAGTCTTTGAGCAATGCGTCCTACCCGTACTTACATACGCAGCTGAGACATGGACACTGACTGCGGGATTGGTTAACAAGTTTAAAGTCACTCAACGCGCAATGGAGCGAGCTATGCTCGGGGTCTCTCTTAGGGATAAGATCAGAAATGATTTAATCCGTAAGAGAACTAAAGTTACCAACATAGCCCGCCGAATCAGCAAGTTGAAGTGGCAGTGGGCTGGTCATGTATGTCGCAGAACTGATGGCCGTTGGAGCAGACGAGTTCTGGAGTGGAGACCGCGTCTCGGCAAGCGTAGCGTAGGACGCCCTCCGGCCCGATGGACCGACGACTTGCGAAAGGTCGCTGGTGGAGGCTGGATGAGGAAAGCGGAGACCGCGGATATCTGGCGCAAAATGGGGGAGACCTATGTCCAGCAGTGGACTGGATAGTTGAATAGAATAGGATGAATATATTACAAAAGTGAAATTTTAAAAATAAAATCTGAAATATAAATCCATTCGGTAGGTATCTTGAGGCAAACATCACGGCTTCACCATTATATTGGCCTACTGGCCTTTAAGCTGTCCTCATGGCGGCGGCTTAAATTACACTAACAATTATGTAAAAAGTATAGATTAGTGATATTTTCACAAAACAACTGTAAAAAGAATGCAGCGACAGCACACATACACATATTTCGAAGGAGCGTACATCTACTTAAACAAAGAGCAAAGTCAAAGTCAAAACATTTTATTTCAAATTAGGCTAACAAAAAGCACTTATGAACGTAACAAAATATACAAAAATATAACAAAAATCAATTAAAATACTAAATTAAAAATATGAGTTTTGATGCTTTGAAAAAAAAAAGCGCTTTAGTGGTTTGGCCTGTTGAGAAAGAAGCACCCAAGAAACCCCACCCCCATGCGCAAAAGGGCACCATGCGAATTTGTGCTATTAATACAGACTTTTTGAACTCTTTCAGATAGGTAAGATTCTACAAGACTCAATGAGCATTCTGATACACCGTAATGTCTCAACTTTGATAAAAGTCTTTTATGGTCGACGCAGTCTTTTGACTTTGACTGAGCTTTAGACAAATCGCAAAAAACTCCTATTGCATCATGCTTGTCCTCCCAGGCATCAAAAATATGCTTAATAAGTGCAATCCCTGCATCAGTAGAATTTTTATTTTTTGGGAAGCTAAATTGTTTTTCATGTAATAATTTGTTAACGTTAAAATGTGAAAGCAACTGATTAAATATAATTTTCTCAAATATTGTACTTAATGCAGGTAAAATAGATATAGGCCTAAAGTTAGATGGATCACTTTTATCACCAGATTTAAATAATGGTATAAATTTACTGTATTTCATTAAATTTGGAAAAAGACCTTTATCTACACAAGTATTAAATATCAATGCTAGATGGGGTGCTATGTTATCGATAATTAAATTATTATATGAGTAGAAATACCCCATAAATCTTCTGTTTTTTTAATATTTAATTCCTTAAAAGTTTTAACAATTACCTCAGGAGTTATGTGCTTAAAGCTAAATAATTTGTTGACACTAGATGTTAAAAGAGAACCAGCAATAGAAGAACTAGAATTTAAATTACTGGTTGTTTTAATTGGAATGTTGGTAAAATAATTTTCAAAGGCTACTTCGAGATCCGTGCTAAAAATACTAATGTTCATTTTGATAGAGAAATTATTATCGCGACTCTTATTCTTACATGTTTCTTTGTTAATAATATTCCAAGTGGCTATAATTTTATTACTAGAACCTACTATTTTGTTACACAAATAGATTGACTTAGCAGCATGACAAGCTTTTTTAAAAAATTTTGAATAATTTGTTTTGAATAATTTCTTTGAGCCTATAACTGTATTCGCTTTGGCGGTTCATTTTTGAGGCACGGTTGGCGTATCTACCGTTATATATACAGAAAATCATTGTTACACTAATCTTGCAACTTATACATATTTTTCAAATTGAAAATTTGTGTTTATTGCCAGAAATGCTGCTACCGGCGAATGCGAACGTGTACTACGCCGTGAACACGGCGTATAACCTCAACTTTATTCTGCGGCCGCGCGCTGCCGCCGCTAACGGCAAGCCGCGCGTCCCGCCCAAACGACCCTGATGCACTTCGCCCGAAATCCTGTGATCTTGTACAAAACCCTCGAGTTCCTCTCATATTTATTTATAAAGTGTTAAACATAAAACTGTTCAATCTGTGTTCAAAGTGTACTCGGTGCATTTCCAAGTGTCTATTATTAGTATTAATGTAAATAATATGAATACCATGCCACCTTTAGAATAATCGTGTTGTTTACCTGTCCACGTTGTATGTATAGTTGTGACATCATATCTGTATATAGGGAAATGTGTAAATATGAATCTCATAAAAATCATAAAGGTTTATGATAAAACAATACTGAGCCAAAGGCAGATTGTTAAGTCTTGTTAGTGAGGTGCTGTCTCTCTTTATACAACAATATAGAAGCTTTAAATTTAAACAAATTTGTGAAACCGAATTTCATTAATGTATTTCAAACTCATGTATGAAGCCTTATACCTACATTAATGGACAAGTAGGTGGAGATTATTGCGTAGGAAAATAAAGTGAACTAGTGTTTGCATTAGTTGCAATATTAGGTAGCCAATTTATAATTAATTTTATAATATTTATGCGGAATTTTTGATGGTATTTATAAAATGAATGTTTGTACTCTACTTATACCTAATTGATGTTAATAAAAAAATCTAACAAATAATAGATGTCGGTCCACTTATCGGCAATAGTTCCGGTATAAGCATTTCTGATGTTTTTCTTGTTATTGCAACGTAATTTACTATTTTTTCATTTGTTGGTTGGAAATTCAAATAATACTCTAAAGTCAGCGACAGAACTATAAATAGATAGGTACTTGAGATTTGAGGCACTATAATGTGTGACTTGTGCTATTTTGATAAATGAATACAGCTCTTTCTTGCATAACTTGGATATTAGTGATATTTTAGAAGGAAACACTATATTCATGGTTGAAATATCTTTGCCAGTGTACTTGTATACTGGCAAAGATAGCAAGACGTAATCTTACATGATTTGTAATTTATAAGATCATAGAAAAAGGAACTGTATTGGTGCATTTAACAGAACAGATAGATATATGGATATTATATCATATTGGTACTGTAAAAATAACTTAATTTTCCACGAGTTTTGATATCGAGAATATTTTTCCAAAGTCACACATTATAAGTAGTCATGTTTTTATTTATTTAATAGAAGTCGTTGTGTTTACTCAAGTTAATCAGAATAATATGTTAAAATATAGGTACCTATATGTTATATAAATGTGTATGTGTTACTCGCCCGCAGCATGACTAGCATCCGATAACTGTAAATATTTTGTACTTGTGTTTTTTGTAGTTTTCCACCAACGTCTGTTTAACATGTTTATAACTGTGTAATAAACGTAATGATCCCTGAAGTTAGTATAATTTTGTAAACCTACCTCAATGAGAGTATTTGACGCATGCATAAAGTGCAAAGCCCTCTTGTTAAGAAGCGTTAAGTGAAAGATGTTCTACGATCACTATATGAAAAAGGCAATTTAAAAAGGGAATACTGGTCACCAGATAGAGCTCAGACGAAAGATATATAAGAGATAGAGTAATAGAGAATATTAAATTATCTGTGGTACAAGGAAACTTCAGTATCGTTTGCGTCAGTGCAAGACCTGAATGCAAAAAAGAAGTACTTTATACCTACAGTGGATCATAAAAATTTATGAAAATCAATAATGATAGAAGATAGCAAGGGCATCTTAATTGTTGCCTAATATCTGACGGAATTCGGCATTTGGAGTTGAGTTTTTGCATCAAGTCTGAGCTTAATCTTAACTGAGACACAGATACTGTTCGGGCTAGTGTTTATACGTTAGAACGAAATTTAACCACTTCTAGTTATCCAGTCAGCAAGTGACACTGGGCTTTCATATATGTTGGAGAGAATTTTCCTTACAGCAGACTTGTACATGTAAAAATGTGTGCCTCAATTTTATTTGATAGTAGCTGTTCCCCGCGGTATTACCCGCGATAAAAGATATTATCCCAAACTAAAACATAACCTAAAATCGGTCACGTAAAAGCGCGCAAATAACGCGACGCGCGGCCGTTGCGTGGTAAAACATTGCTTTATTCTTATAAAATAATGGTAGCCTATGATTTTCCTTATTACATCAGCTACCGACCAAAAAAGTCCCGTCCAAATCGATCCAGCCGTCATAGATTACCCGAACAAACAGACAGACATACAGAAATTAAAAAAAATTAAAACACAAAATAAGGTTTGCGCTGTGAAAAGATACCAGATCACATGTAGAGGCAAGCTTTTGAATGTACACGACCTAACCCTACCGACCCTTACTTCAACAAATTCTACATATTGTGGCATCTCTCATATCAGACTCATAAGGCAAAAGAACTGCCCTCTTATAGGGAAAGGCTGACTTATTTCAGACTTCATAGTTTAAAGGATCTCTGTCCTGCTCCTGTTAGATTTAATGTTTCTATACAAAATAATTAACGGCTGACTGTTCCTCTCTTTTACGATCTATACAGTTTAATGTACCGTATAGATTAGCGCGAGCTGGAAGGTACGTGCCTTTCTTTGAAAAGGGTAGTAGGACCAATGTAAGTCATCACGCCACCATGCATAGGCTACAGCGTCAATACAATAAGCTCAGTAAAGAATCGACATCGACATATTTTCATATAAGCCTCAAAAATTCAGGAATCAAGTATTGCAGTCTTTTGACTGCAGTGCTTGACGCCTTGATAAATTAAATATTCATTCAGCATGTATTTGATTGATTTGCTGAATTTTGAAAAGATTGGTACGTCACAAGATTTGAACCTGCACCTCCAGATCGGAAGGTAACAGTCCGCACCAATGAGCCACCGACGCCTTCCTACCATACCTACCCCTTAATCTGCTTTCACCACAAGTAAATAATATGTAGTAGCTACCTAACTTTTACTTCTTTGACGACTCATCTGGTGTAAAGTCGAGACGTCGTCTACTATTCCAAGGGTTCCAGGTTAAATCCCGGGCATTACAAACATTTGTGTATGTGAACATGTGTTTGTAATAATCTGTAATAAGTATTTATTACCCTAACTGCAAACTCTTCGCTTGTTATGGGGCTAGCCAATTACAGAATAGTTGAAAAGTTAAAATAATACGTGTTTATGATTATAACAAGTTTCCTGAGTGCAAATGAATGGGAACTCCCATGCTGCATTAATAATAGTTATTAAGACGCAGTTGCAGATTTATGTATAAACGGTCAACGTTTGTGGGAAACTAAGGTAATTAGCACGTTTTCATGCTGCAAAGTGGAAATTTTCGGCACCAATGAGTTTCAGAAATGCTAATTTGTTTGTATTTGTACCTATCTGTATAAGTTTTTTTTTCGATTACACTATTATTATTGCACCTATCCAATAAAATTATTGAATATATCGTACTTTTATCATAATCATGTAAGTTAAGGTTTTTATAATCAGCTGTTTAATTTACGTTTCGAGAAAGATATACTAAGGTAGTAACCGTTTCATTTTTTTTATGTTATAGGGAGCAAACGAGCAAGAGAGACACCTGATGGAAAGTGTTCAACTCCGCCCATGAACAACGGTGGCACTAGAAGCGCCACCGGTGCGTTGCTTACCTTTAAGGAAGGAATACGCTCTTTTCTTGAAGGTTCCTATGTCATATTTGTCAGGAAAAACCGCTGTTGGTGGGTCATTCATATTAGCGAAGTACGTGGAATGAAATTGCGCATAAATCGAACTGTAGTCGAACGCCAACCATCAAGATGATGAGGATGGAATTTCAACTTATGGCGGGTAGTCCGATGATGAAACTCAGCAGCAGGTATCTGATCGAACAGATCTTTGGAACACTCCCCATTGTATATGCGATAAAAGACACAGAGACTCGCAACATCTCTGCGCAAGGCTAAAGAATCTAGACCATTGGTGATCGACGGATCGTTGACCATCCGCGTGGCTCTTCGTTGTACGCGGTCAAGGGGAGAAGAAGGCATTTCGGCGCTCCGGCCCAAGATGCGAACAATACTCCATATGAGGGCGCACCTGTGCCTTATAAAGCTGAAGGCGCTGGTGGGTCGGGAAGTATTGCCTAGCTTTTCGGAGCACACCCAGCTTCTTAGACGCCAATTTGACTTTGTCCTCCAAATGACCGCGAATTGAACATCACTCGTTATGTCAACGCCAAGGATACCAATGTTCGGCCTTATACTCAAGGGAGTCCCTCGAACTTAGGACCCATGACAAACGGAACTTTTTTAGTGGTAAATGCGCATGCTTGTGCTTAGTGGGGTTGAATGAAACTATATTGTTAATGGTTTAAATGAAATGAAAATCCCTAAAGAACCGATGATATCAACGCTGACTAATTTAAGTGACAACGTATAAGCTCGTTACGTACATACTAAGTGTTAAAACGAGTTACTATAAGTAAACAGCGGTACATTATTGGTGGCATTCAGCCATAATCTATCCATGTGAAGTATATCCAATAAACAAACTAAATCGACATTTTTTTTGTCTTAAAATGAATACTTTCGTTGAATAGATGTTTTTGTTTCTTTATAATTACAATATGTACGTGCACAATAATCACAATGTAAAATACCTACTTAAATTATGTGAAGAGCAAGACCGCCTGATACAAATATAAGTGAGTACTTCATAGGCGGTCTCAATTCCTAACAGCAAAAAGGTTCATCGTAAATGTAAATAAACATTTTTCCATTTTCATTGTCAAATGAAAATTGGCAAGCGGGCACGAACAGCTGTATGAATGGTGATGTTGGCATTGCACGGTTTTACACAGGTATTGCGAGCGCATCGGTACCTGCGTGCCGCCACCGGTTGACAGTGGCTCGGGTGAAATTTTCATGGGCATGGTATCGAGCGGGCGGGCGGCGCGGCGCGGGTGCGCGCGCCCTGCGGCCTTACGTCCGCCGCGCTCGGCCGCGCCGCACGCCCTCGCGCTCACAACAACAACACGCTCGCCCGGTGCAGTGCAGTGTCGACACACGACACCTCCGCGCCGACACACGGGATATGTGAAATACTATGGTACTCTTGCGCCGCCCAGCGGCACGCGGCGCACACGGCACACACGCAATATGAAATAATAAGGTAATTAAGTTAAAACGAGAACTATTTTTGAACGTCCTTGGAAGAACGCTTCAACAAGTCGAGATTTCTATTTTAAGAACGTACTCTTAACCTGTCGGTGACATTATATTTCGCTACTGTATTATTTGTAATAAAAAAACTGTTTTAAGTCATCTTTGAATCATTTAGTAGGTCAGAACAGCTGAAGTCACAGTGAAGCACTATAAGTGCCCACAATCTTATTAAAGCATACACAGCTAAGTAGTATATCACTAAAATAACTTTAGATTTACACACTATGGTACAAAAATTTTGCTGAATTGAATTTTCATAATATTTCCTTTGAAGAGTCGTAGTCTCCGCTGCTACGGCGCGCAAATCGTAGCAACAAATTGGACAGGGTTATTATTAGTGCGCCTACGAAAGCTGATATAATTCTACGGCTTTAGTGAATCCACTACGCGGTTGCTTTATAGTTTTCAGATCGACAGAAGCTAACATACTAATTAAAGAAAAAAATATTGGGTGGGATTAAATTTATACTGTTTTTACAGAGATACAACAATTGAAATTAATTTACGATTCAATGATAAAAGAAACCCCAATTGTATTTAGATTAAGGTAAATACTGCCCATAAAACGTTAAAGATTGGCGAACTCACGACAAAATAAGCTAATTATTTTAAATTTACGTACATGTTTCGTGACATGTCGTGATGTTGCGTGACGCGGTGAAACGCACGCAACACACAAATGCAATAACTTACGTCTCGGCATTCTTACCCAGCACCGACATTGGGAACTGACAGACAACTGGCTTCTGTGCCAGCCACAACATGTTTACTGATTTAAAATTACCGGAGCAAAAGAAGATTGGATGATTTTCTTAATTAGACTGTGTATTTCATTCCAGTGGGCTTTGTAAATATGTACAGGGTAATATGAAATATTACTTTAAGCTTATACCATGCCAAAAATAAAATAATACCATGATAATGATCGAGTAGGCGGTGACAGGTGTCGGTTGGTGTCGGTTTGGTTTTTTTTAAACAGCTCATTCTACGCCATAGTTTTTTCTTTGTTTGGTAATATTCTTCCTAAATATTTGATATTTTTTAAGATTTTGTTAAATAAATAATAGAATTTATTTGAATATTCAACTCAATATCATATTTTGGTTGATAGGAAAACAATTTTGCCAGATTATTTTAACAGAGAACAAATATCTCACAAAAGAGTTAGTTAATGAAATGTAAATGTGAAGCGTGTATAAGCATCATCGAAATTGCTTAGACGCTGCATTAAAAGTACGTCAGTTGAGAATCTAAGAAAATGTATGAGATGAAGTCGTTTCGCCAAATCAAAAATTTTCACATCAACAGTCAATATTTATATTTATTAAATGAAAAGGTAGATGAGATTAATAAATAAAATAAAAAAAACTTTATTCAAATAAATCTGTTACGATACTTTTGAATCGTCTTTAGTTATTACTATATTTTTTATGACTCTACCAGATGATTGAGATTCTTGCATTTATGTGCCAATAAAAACGTGTCAATATCTACCGGAAATTCAGTTATTATCTAAATGAAATAAATAAAAGAAAAATCTATTTTTTATACCAATTTACAGTTTAAAGTTTCTATTAGAAAAATAAGACTTCATATCGATCTTCTTTGACTGGTAATCATTGACTGGTGTTTATTCTGGGATTCTTAATGCAGGTATAACATATCGTAGCCCACTGCTGGATAGGTGCTTTTCCAGTATGAATTTTACAGACTCTCCTTAATGAAATATTCATGTCACGTTGTTTAATGTAATTACATGAAAATATACGAAAAATCAAGGAAAAATGGCAGCCATAAAGCAATTTGATGTTCATGAAGCTGATTTGTCAGGCGCTCCAAATATTTGTCATCCCTTTGGGTGGCACGAAAAGCTTTATTTAGGACGTGAAAGACTTAGCCTATTTTATTATTTTGTTTTCCTGTTTGGACTTGTTTCCTGTTTTTTAACGTCGTGATCGAATAAGTACGATTCTATTTCATGGAAGTAAGAATTATACATTTTGGGTACACATCATGACCCAAATATATCAATGTCAAAAAGTTTCTGATATTTTTTTTGTTTAGTTTTGCCATAATGGCCGCATTAGACAAATGGTGCAGTAATAGTAGTACTTATAAAAGGTCCGGTTGGAAGAGAGAATTTATTTAGCACCATGTTTTGTCTTGAAGTCGCTTCCTACAGTACCTGTGAAAAAGTAGAAGTGGTGACAATAGGTAACAATAATATTATATACATATTACAAGTCTAGTCAACTACCTGCCGCCACTGCACGGCATGAACTGAAAATACATTTACCAAATTTCATACAGAAAAACCTAAAACAGTGAATATATATATTATATTATTTAATTTATAGGTATATAAAGAATTGTATGTCTCTAGAGCAATTCCTTAAGCTATAAACTGTTCTGGACGCCCTTATTTGACTTTATAAGTCTTGTGCTAGCGTTGTAAAAATTTACAAGGTATCACAGGCGGTGGTTTTACGAGGCGAGCGGATGTGCTCCCGATGAAACATAGGATGCCACATTCACGTATACCCTTATATCTAGTACATGCGTTAAGTCTGGAATGAGTATGAACAAGAAACCTCATTTTATGCTCTTAGTCTAGCTTTATTACCCTGCAGTTGAGTAAGCGTGAGTATAGACTTTATAGTGAATAATTTTGAAATTTATTACCTATTTTTTGGATTGAAACTAAATTCAAGAAAGTTTGTAGACAAAATATTTAGACAATTTTTTAGACTATAGATCTATTATCGCCTCGGTGAGGGTCACAGTGTTTGTTAGATTTATAGTTGTGATGTTCAGTTTATCATCATTGTATGCCATGCCATGGGCAACTGAACTGAAACTCGCCTTTTATTTATTGTATATTCATAACATAAAACTTAAAGTGTTTAAATTCTTTTAACTCAAGATTGTAAAGTCAAAACGTTATTTGTGTTCTATGCCATTTCATTTGTAGGTACCTTTATACCGGTATTCGGAGTCGCTATAAAACGATAACTTTAAATGGAAGCATTTAAATATCCTTTTGCACGCGAAGTTGTTTGGTATTCACCTTTGCCACCAATTTTGTAGGCTTATTATTCTGAACTAACGTTTTGCAGTAGTAAGCTTTGACTCCGTTACATACCTATCCAAATTATGGAGTCACGTTAGTCACTAGGCTTTACTAGGGTATTAAGTCACTAACATTTTATTAACACGCAAACAAAAAACATGTGAAAACCTTTGATATTTAGCAGGAGCCTAAACACAAATTGAGCGTTTGACTGCCGAAATATCAGCATGTAGACATACAGATAAACTTACCTACTCTTTTGTTATATCGATAATTATAACGATCCTTTAAGGTGAATGATCGAAAGATATGTTAAAGATTTCATCACTGTTTAAAATTTATTTTCCAACCCAGACAACATCTCAACTAATGGTATGTGATGATACAGCCTGAGATGGAGCATGCTCGTCCTGAAAATGCTAATTTACTCTCGCCTTTAAAACCAATGCTTTTTTTCCTTACTTACTGCTTTTGGCCGCAGATGGCCTTTACAGCTTCACCGGGAAATTGGCGAGCGCAGATAGCTCTTAGCCTTAAAATTTAGACAACGAGCCTAAGGGCGTCCCCGAATGGGACTCGAACCTCGGCTTAGGGCGTTAGGGGGGGAAAACCAAGGCTATAAAGTGCAGAAACTGCGGACTGAGTAATAAATAAAAACGTTAAGCAAACGTTTTTGTATGAATTCGTGGTATAAGTATCTACAAAATGGTAAGGGTGAAACACCTATCTGCATCTCGTGCTCAGAAGATGAAATGGTGTTGTACTTGTATTAAAAGATACCTTATCCTCGACAGTAATACTTTCAAAGCCTTTCCGCATTATTTTCTTAAGGCTTTTGCCTAAAATTTGTTTGTTTTGAACAGAATACGGTGGTCATACCGAGGCTCTTTGAGCCCACAGATTTTTCGACCGCAGGTTATGATTGTTTCGGTGCATGGAACCAGATCGTTTATTTAAATCACATTTAGTAGGTAGTTATGCCTAACTGTACGATGCCACTGCAGCAAATGAATTCTGGAGTGTAGACTACGTCTTGCAAGCGTAGCGTAGGACACCTTTTCATCCCTTTTTCCTCGGCTACGATTCAGTATGGAACATTAAGCTTTTGCTTTTTTATTTCTTTGATTACTAGATATCCTTCAGAGAATTGGACCAAACAAGGTTATATTGTGTTAAACAATGAATTGATGAATGGCTAAAGAGTTGTAGGTATATAAGAACTCGCTTAGTATTCATCACTGCGAACTCGAGCTAAGTGAATTTAGCACGCAGATACCAACCTGGCGAATACCAATGAATGCGAAGACAATGAAAAATGCAACGTTACATACCTAATTCTTATTTAATAAGCCATTTTTTTAGCCCGACTATTTTTGGTGTACATGCGTATGAAAATGAAAGCTATGGATTTGCGAATGGTCCCTGTTATAAACTGGATGACGATAGTGCAGGAATGACACGAACTGTGCGAAATTGAGTAGACTTATGACGATTTTCCATATAGTTTTAAATGCTTTTAGTCGTGTGGTGTCGCCGAAAATAAATAAAACTTATAGGGAGTATAATCGGATTAACAGGTTTCTATATACTGAGTATCTGAGTTCCTTTGCTGTGTTTTCTTTTTCTATGTATCTAAAGAAGATACACGCTGAATTATTATTATTCATACTTTTATTTCAGTACTTCTTGTAAATATACAGTTATAATGATAACGACACAACTGTTGCTTATGAATTTGTTGCAACGGACAAACACTTTATTTCTGTAACCCCAGCCCGTAATGTCTGAGCGTGGTGCATTCTGTCCAATACTGAGGACCTGTCAATCTGACTAGAACAATGGAATACGGTTTCAAATCCCCGTAAGATAAAATTTAATGGAGAACTTTTTGTCCTAAAGTGCACGTATGGCTTAAGAGAAGTTACTTTTGATAGAGAGAGAGATATGGCTCTATATCTATTCATATTGAATAAATATACATAATTTGGCTCCCTTTTCACATAGCATTTTTTTTATAAATTGAGTTTTTATCCTAATCAAGTATTTAGATACTTTCCAAATCAACCTCTCTAGATTAAGCTAAGTGGCGGGCATGGAGTCCTTTCTAACTGAATTATCCGTTCTGAAAATAAACTTTATACGAGTACCAGTGGTAGTTCTGGCTACTACACTCGAAAGGGATAGGATCTCTCCTAAGTTAATCAAGTTACGAGGGCATTGTTAGCTTTAAATCCATTTTATAAAGCTGTGTCTCTTAAACATGCCATGTTTTATAAAGCAAGATTAATATCTTTGCTTTTATCAAATCAATTTACGATGCAAATTCATTTATGCAGATATTATTGCATACATCGTACATAAATAGGTCTATTAAATTACAGCTCAAAATTATATTTTTAATTTAGTCCTTATCGAACAATGTAATTACCACTGGTTCATCCTTTAGTAATTTTTTTTTAAGTAGAACAAGACTGATAACTGAGTGGTTCATGATTAACCTTTTTATAAGAAGGGGGAGTTTAAATAAAAAGTTGGATAAGATGGAGCGACGTAGTCAAGTGTGACTAAGCTCCTTAAATAAAGATTAAAAAAAAAAGAAGGGGGAGTTCATGGGCCTATGGTATCCACATATAAATACTAATAATATAAACATCCACTGATATTCACACAGCGCCATCTATCCCTAAATTAAGCACGAACCTGGAATATGGATACCACAGATAATATAAATACTATATGGATTTAAACAACGGATAAACATTTAGATCCGCAGTTGTTCTACGGATCTAAATGAAAAAAAAAATTAAGATCCGCAGTTGTTCTACGAGACTCTAGGCTTTGAATTTTGAAGTGAGTTAATAGTTGTGAGTATGATACCAGTACCAGTTAGCCATATGGGCCTGGAAAGACAAATGCCATAAAAATCTCTTATTAACCGATTCTATTCTTTTCTTGTGTACTTCATAGTAAGGTAACCAAACTGAGCTACAGTATTCAAGCAATGATCTGACAAGACAATTATATACACAAATTTTACTGTGGGCTGTTTTAAATTCTTTACAATTGCGTAAAACAAACCGGAGTAGCCTAAAACTTCTAGAAACAATACTGTCTATGTGAGAAGTAAACTCAGTCTGTTGTCAAACATGACGCCCAGGTCTCGAATAATATCAACCTCCCCTAGACATAATGTATAAAGATGAGTAATGGGGTCTTTTCTTTCTGGAAAAATGGACGAATAAACATTTAGCTAAATTTAATTTAACTTGATTACGGTTACACTACAGGGCGAATCTATCAAGATCTTCCTGAAAAAAACTGAACATCGCGCGACGAGCATATATGTTTAACAATAGTATTTAACAATAAATGGTATGATGAGTAAGTATTTTTTTACTTCGTTAATTCGATTGTATAATGAAAGTCATTGTAATACACATATGACGTTAGGAATTTATTGTTTTGTAATTCACAAAAATAAAGTAAAATAAAAAAAGATCTTTCACGGATATCGTTAGTATATTTTAAATAAAAACCGCGCACACTTTCACAAAAAGCACTAATCGATAAAACATGACGCCCGGCTCCTTTGTTGAAATACAGTAAGCCGTTTCTATGAACACCTTTCAATTTTATGAGAGGAGGGAGCGTTCATTCTTTATTGACGTCATTAATTTCTGAACGGGCGCAAGCTAATTGAATGAACAATAAGGTGTTTTGCTGGAGTGTTGCACATCCATAAATCACTAGCAAACAAGCTTATTTTGGGTAAATCCTTTGATCTGCTGACTCAACGATAATGGATCCAGAAAAGCGACTTCGACATTAGTGTAACAAACATCTGTAATATTATTTTACTTAATTCGCTTTGCGTTAGACGACCTTTCATCATCAGCTTATTAAACGTCCCCACCGAGGGGCACGAGCCTACCTGTAAGTATAGGGTGATTAGACCTTAGTCGACCACGCGGGCCCAGTGCGGATTGCACGACTCCACACACAACCTTCGAATCTCTTCGCAGGAGTGTATGAAGGTTTCCTCACGATGATTTCCTTCAACTTTCCTTATTATTAATTTGACGATTCAAAAGTGTCTTGTAAAGACTTAATTGAATAAAGTTTTTTTTCATTTCACCGTAAGAGCGTCAGATAACGTACATATACTTTCGGAAATTCGAAAATACATTGGTACGTGTCGGGATCTGAACCTCAGCCCTCCCGGTAGGAAGGCGACAGTCCACACCATTGAGCCGCCGACGCTCCATAATGACTTTTATACAAAATCAGTAAGTAACGTATCGATCTGTAATTTCCTTAAGACAAGAGAATCTGTTTTGTCTGTGTTCGAAATAAAGATCTGAAGAGGGGCTGGTCATGTATGTCGCAGAACCGAAGGCCATTGGAGCAGGCGATTTTTGGTGAGACCGCGACACGGCAAGCGTAGCGTAGGACGCCCTCCGGCCCGATGGACCAACGGCTTGCGAAAGGTTGCTGGTGGAAGGTGGATGAGAAAAGCAGAGGACCGGGATATCTGGCGCAAAATGGAGGAGACCTATGTCTAGCAGTGGACTGCGATGTTTTTTGTTTCTAGAATCAAATGCTATATTTACATATGAAACAGGGTTTGTAAATACGTATCGTTACATTTTTTATCTATTAACTCGCAATACTCGTGACGGGCGCAGTGTGACATGGATGGAGAATACTCGTAATAACGGTCTATCAGTTGTTAATTTTCTTTCAATGCCACTCTGTCATGGTCGTGCGTATCACTTCACCATCAGGTGAGCGTCTTGTACGCTATCCGGCAGAATGCACTATTGTGCATGAATGAAAATGAAACCGAAAAGTATTTTTAAAATTTATTGAGAAGTTCTTACTAAATTAGTCACCAATTTAGGACACAGCCCACCAGCAAATATGGCAAATGTAGCCAATAATACACAAATTATCCTAAAGAAGGAACTACGGTTCACATAATAATAGGCTTGACCTCATAAACCGCAACGTCGACAAGAAAGCGTCGAACTCATGGTTATCACGAGGCGAGCTGTTCCCAGAGACAGAAGGATTTATGCTCGCCATTCAGGATCAGACAATAGACACGAGAAACTATAGGAAGCATATAATACACGACCCACACCTACAATCAGATCTATGTCGACATTGTCATACAGCTTCTGAAACTATACAACATATCACCGGAGCCTGCAGATCTATCACCCAAACCGATTACAAACATCGCCATGATCAAATAGCTGCAATTATTCACCAATATTTAGCATTCAAACATAAACTCATACCGGACAAAACCGCATATTATAAATACACCCACAATCTATTCTACAAAATTCTAATTATAAACTATATTGGGATCGAACCATAATCACAGACAAAACCATCCACCACAACAGACCAGACATTGTACTTCAGGACAAAATTAATAAAACAGTTTACCTTATTGACATCGCCGTACCCAATACACATAATCTTGCATCCACCTACACCGAAAAATTAAGTAAATACACAGACCTCGCTATAGAAATTAAAACGCAGTGGCAAGTTCTAGCCGTGAAAACAGTCCCAATAATAATTTCATCCACTGGAGTAGTCCCAATTACTTTACCCAAAAGCCTACAACAGCTCCAAATCCACCCACTTACCCTACTTCTTACAAAAAGCTGCGATCCTTAACACATGTAGATTAGTCAGAAAATTCCTCGCAATAGAATAAAATTAATATACCATATCTGCTTTAGCCACAAGCTCGTAGATATGGTTAAGCCCCCATCGTTGGGAGATTTTATATATAAAATATAAATAAAAATAATAATAATAATTGTTTATTTCATAAAATGTTTCATACAGTACAATTTTCAGTGATTGGAGCCTCCTTTTAAGCAAATAATGCCTGTACCAGGAGACTCCGCTCTTCCATTAACATAAATAGCCACACGAAACATTAGAATAGTGTTACATCAGTATAACGATTAGAAGAACAAAAATATCAAACATAATTTGCTACAATGTGTGTGTAAATGTGAGATGTATGTGATGATTTCATGTAGTGAGTTTGAGTCGACGACGGTGTGAGACAGTTATGGAAGATGTGTATGTATGTACCTTTATAGTTATATTTGTGTGGAGCGTGGATGCGCTCGTGTGTAAAGTACGGTGTAATGTGAAAAGAATAGATGTGTGTGAACATAATATGTGTCTTCTTTTAGGAACCTTGATAGATTAAAAACTTTTTATTTCACCCTTTGTATGAAAGTTTCGGTTTCCTCATAACTTAGAGTCAACAACCATTCTTTAGTAATTTTTTTACACTCATAGTATGGCAAAGTGTAGATTTCCAAAACTTTGTTGACTTTATTAAATAAAAAGCATGAACGGGATTCATATTGAGTACTCGCAAACACGGTTCTAGTTTTAAAACTACGAGCTATTATATCTTTTCTTCTTTTATTTTCCTGTTGTCGATCATATGGCAAGATTTGTACTTTTTTAAAATAGTGCGTAAAATGTAAAGTTTCCTAACAGTCAGTAACCCACTAAGTTTATATAACTGATCAGTCGGGAACAGTCTATTTTTAAAGTACATAACTTTTATGAGGGCTCGATGGGCTCTTTCTAACATCCGGAACTTTGTCTTCAATGCACCGCCCCAGACAGGAATGCAATAGTTTAGGACTGATTGGACTAACGCAACATATACTTCCAAAAGAATATTTCTGGAATTAGGAGTTCTAATCGTTTTTGGAGTTACGTGTCTGAGTACGCTAAACATATAGATCAACTTTCTTACTCTATTCGCTACTTGTTCTAAATGCGGATACCAAGATAACCGTTGGTCCACAATACCCCTAAATACTTTGTGCATGGCACTTTTTCAATATTGGGGCAATCACATGGCTTCTCACTAATTTCATCACATGAATGAATTGCCAGTAGGTCAAAGTCGGGTTGTGATTTGTTATTTAGGGAATAACAAAGAAAGTTAGTTTTAGCAGTGTTAAGTGTCAAAAGGTGGTTTTGCAGCCACCTATTAACAAGGGCTACACCATGTTCAGAACTTTCTTTGACTTCATTCCAAGTGCTTCCAGCGAATACTATTGCCGTATCGTCAGCGTATGAGAAAATTTTGGCCTTCTTCAATTTTATGTTGCACAGGTCATTAATGTACAAAAGGAACAGCGTAGGACCCAAAACGCTTCCCTGGGGAACTCCATAAGATATTACTGCGTCTTCACTGATATGATCTCCTATTTTGACCATCTGCTTCCTTTGAGTGAGGTAATCTCTGAATAAAGCTAGCGACACCCCTCTGATCCCAGCCTTTTCCAACTTGTGCTCAAGGATGGGGAGCGAGACAGTGTCGAATGCTTTCTTAAGATCAAGAAAAACAGATAAACATTTGTTTCCTTTATCTAGTTCATTTGTCACATGCGTAGTAAGGGCTGTTACAGCATCTTCAGTTGATTTACCTTGTCTAAATCCGAATTGAGAAGTTGACAGTATGTTAAATTTATCTAGATATTTGAGAAGCCGGTTGAGTAGCTTCTCTATTATTTTAGACAATACTGGTAAAACTGAGATGGTGTAGTTACTTATGTCATCTTTCTCTCCCCCCTTGAACTAAAGTTACTAAAGAACATTTAAGCGGTGCAGGAAAAACGCCATGCCTAAAACAGAGATTTGCCAAGTGAGTTATGACATGAATAACCTCATTTTTGACATGTTTCAGAAATCTGGCACAAACATTGTCCCATCCAGGAGCACTATCAGGTTTAAGATTCGCCAGAATATCACTAACTTCTTCTATATTCGTTTCCAGAAGAACGAACGACTGTGATTGTGTACCCTGTGCGTTCTGGATCTCTTGATTATTATTTTATGTGTAGAGATATCTTTAGCCAGATTGCCGCCAATATTCACAAGTACTTATTGATCGCATTAACAGATTGTTTTGGAGACCCAAAAGCATAAAGTAATTCGATGTTGGGTTGTTTATTTTTGCTTGTGTATGTTATATTTTTAATATTTTTCCAGAGAAGTTTATTGTTTTTAGTCGAATTGGCTATTAAATTACTTTCATATGTCTTTTTAATTTTTTAATTAAATTATTACAATAATTCCTGTATCTTGTGTATGTTATTTTTTTGATATTATTATGCGGGTCACTTTTTAAATCTTTCTGGAGTTTGTTACGATTATTTATGCAACGTAAAATGCCAGGCGTTATCCATGGTTTAATTATTCTTTTGCTCTTTGGAATTTGTCTAGTCCTTGTATTTACTTCAACAGCGTTCCGTATTTTTTCTAACAACCGTTTTGTTACTTCTATTGGATCATCGCAGAAAAGCAAATCAGCTAAATGCTGTTCCCTTAAATAATTTAGATTCACATGGCTGCTTTTGACGTGAAAAGGCTGTACCTATAAATTTCACAGTCTGTAAGACAGGCAGTAGCAATAGGTATGAACCTTCAGTCCGCAATACAGTCGAACAAAAAAAAATATAGCTTTTATGGCAAAACAAATAGATGAGTTTGATGTTCCCTCGTAGACAACCTCATATACAACTTCTTCGTTATATTTAACCAGTTTTAATGAAAACTTAAGAATCTGTTTTATTTGGCATACATTTTATATTCCTTTTTGGTTATTGGCTATCGTTAATATATATAAGTATTTATCCCTAAGGTTTCCCATTAATTGGATTGACCTAAATATAAACAAACACAAATACATAGTATTAGTGGCATTAAAAATACAAAGGAACATTATTTTATATGGAATATGCAAGTATTTGTCGGTACGATGTGTTTTTACTTCTGTGCCGGTTTTTTATTCAGCACAACTTGTTGGTCGCGGTCCAGTTTAGTTTGACCGGGTCTTATTCATTCAATTGTTGACTCTATCGTTCAATACGGCACCTTGTTTTTTTGACATTAGCTGTCTACAGTTTATGACTCTTAGAGACGTCACTGGCGGTCAAAGGATTAAAGTGTAAAACACAGTTTTTTCTTCAAATAAGTTCACATTCAGACAGTCACTCTCTTGGTAAGCAGGGACTGACGCTTACGATATTATACACCAATTATCACGAAGAACAGTCATAAAAATTGCTAACTTGTGACGTAAAGATACAAAGTTACGTCATGTCATTTCACTGGATTTCTCACCCTTCAGCCTGGAACTTGCATTACAAGTAGAAAAATATACATCAAAAGCATATCTGTATTAGTGTCTAACTGAGAAACAATAAAATTTTCATTTTTCATTGTTTATTTAATTGATACAAGACCTTCTCCTTCTTGTTGAAAGAGTCAGAGGAGTTTTATGAGATAGGAGACTGCTGCAAGTGAGGACCCCCGGTCAGTCAGAGAGCGAATTTTCCGACTCCACCGGATTTCCCTGCAGTTTTGGCATGGGCAACTTGGTAATTACTCAACCGCTTGCGATTTCAGGTTGGCTGTTGTAGGGAAAATATGGTTATGTGGGGGGCTTTCTTGATCAGTCAAAAGTACCTACATTGCCTGTAGTCGAGGTTTCCCCTCGGACCATGGAGCACCTGATTTCATGTTCCCTATGTCCATCTGCGTGATAGAGCAGGACTTGAAAGTAGCGTCGGATAGGGCTATAGCTTTAGATAGGTTTTGGGAAAAGGATACCTGAACTGTTGACTCGAAGAATAAGAAGATTGTATTAATAATTGGAGATAATACATTTTTGTGGTAGTAGTTTTGTTGCCTACTTCTTAAATGAAGCCCTCTTGAAACAGTAAAAAATCGCAAAACAATACCCGTATTTAGGAGTGTCATTTCTATTTCTTACTAAATTATTTGAGTGTGGTTGTAAAACGATCCTGAAGCCTTAAAACAATCGAAATATGACGATCGTTGCGTACGTTATTGTAATAAAATGAATACGACAAATAACATCGTAAATTCTGCGTAGTTACTGTTTCGAGTTTACTGTTAGGGTAAAATTGGTTATATGTGCGAACATAAAAAGTAATATGCAAACAAAAATATTTAATATTAACGATTGCTTAAATTATTGTACGAGGTCACACACGAGGTACACTGATCATTTGGCTACTTGAAAGCAGTATAATTAAATGAAACTAGACTAAGTAGTGCGACTGTTATTCATTTTAATTCTTTAAGCTTAAACAGGACAAAAGCTTTTCGATAGTGCCAGAATTATAATGAATAATAATTGGACGTTTCCTTCCTTCCGTTTTATTAAGGACTGCATAATCAAAATCGTCCACGCGGGCCCAATGCAGGCATTCTCTCTCTCTGCATGCTCTTCGCATGCAGGTGCCGCGAAAAAAATTGTTATTTCAATATTACAAACAGACACTCCAATCTTATTTATATGTATAGATATATGCCATCTTATTTGTAAATATGTTTATCAGATCATATTTTACATTAAATTATCGCGGTGGTGAGCAGGCGTTCATTATTAAAGTCTCTCGCCTTGTAAGGAATCGCTTGCAGTACAGCCTTCAAAGGAGATTAGAAACCTTATATTCATATTACTCAGTTAAATTACATAAATGGCAAGTTTTCTACGCTTATTTGACGACCTATTTGGTGTAATAATCGAGTCGTCGGCTGCTACATCAAGGGTTCCGGTTTCGATTACCGTACAAATATTTGTGTGCATGAACGTGTCTGTTTGTAATGGTCTGGGTGTTTTCTATGCATGATATATATTTATTTACAAAAAAATATATAAGTGTATTTATCCGTTGTTTAGTACCCATACTACAGGCTTCACGCTAAACTTGGGGCTAGATGGCGCTGTGTGTATGTCAGTGGATATTTATTTACTTTATTTACACGGTTCAAGTCAACATTTTCAAATATAGTTTGTGTTAAAAATACATAGATTTTAAAAATACTTATCCCTTTTAGAGAATACTTCATATTTTGTCTCATCAGCGGGAGCTTGGGCTGGGGTACTGTCACAGAACCCAGCCAGGCTTTTGCTAGCAACTTCAATATCATATTGCATGAATTTAATTTGTAGAAAAAGATAAAAATGCTTTTCTGAATTTACTAAATAGTTTTAATTTGAGCAATCAGTTAGTCAGACCTCAGATTAGCGCATCTAGATATTATACAACCGAAGAACTCTTCAGTTATAATAATAAAAAAATAAAACCATGTAAATTTTTCAGGTTGTTATAATTCCGTGGTCGGGTATTTAACCAAGAATATAGGTAATTACAAAGGCCAAAGCTTTTAGGCAGCCGAAGTCTAATTAAGCCAACAACCATGGAGGCAAGTAATAACAAGCGGAAAGGTCGGTGGATTTAATTAGTGTGCATCCGTGTTAAGAAATATTGAGCGAGCAGTAGTAAAAAATTGCTTTAAAAGCAGGAACATAGGGAATTTTAGCGTCCCGTCCGTGGGCTACGGTAGTCCTATCGGGTGTCCCACTGACCTACATGCGCGCCCTTGAACCCTCGCCCCTCCCGCGCACGGAGCGCGCTCTCCCGTGACGTCACACGCGCCCTTCGCCTCCATTGTCTCTTTGTTAACAGTGTTATTTTTCTCCCCAAATCCGGTTCTGCTGTGTCAACAAAATAACATTTATCGAATTATCGGAACCTATGCCGTTAAATAAACAATATTAGCTTATTAGTTAAGCTGGTAGATAAATGTTTAGCCTATTTCAACCCCCGACGGGGTTTTATAAGTTTGAAGTGTCTCCGTGCCATCCAGCTCCCGACCGGATGAACCGAATTTGATTTGATTTGTTTTAGTTTGAAAGGTAAAATTAAAAATATAACGTGAGTGTCCTTAGTTACGTTTGATGAAAATTGGTTCAAGATGGCGGCGGCCACAAATAATGGTTTATATATTTTTGCAAAAACCCCTCAATATCGATGTCACACAAAAGAAAGACTGAATATTTTTCATAGTTCATATATAAGATAAATTTTAAAATCAAGATGGCCGCCACCACTTTATTGTCGTGCCTCTCGGTAACCTTTAATGAGCTGATGGTGATGAAATAATGAAATTTACGAAATAGCTGGTTCACTGTTGTAAATAACTAATTAATTATAATTAGTTACAACAAAATTGTTAGTTTCTTATCACAAATAAACAATAATCGTTTAACTTCAAACCAAGGTAATTCCATCTGAGGAAATTTTGAGATTTTGGTATCAAATGAAAGCTTCTAAAAAGTTATATTTGTGTTTTAATCTGCCATTACTGCACCTAAACCTAAATATATAAAGTGCCCATACAAAAATAAAATGGGTCTTAGCTATAATTTAGTACTTTCTTTCGCCATAAGACATGCATTATTTTTAAGAAGAAACACTCATTTTCGGGGGGTGACTGCTTTCGTTTGTCCCGCTGGCGGGGGCCATCGTCGCGTGTCCCTGTAGGTTCGCACAGTCCCTATTCGCGTAACCGGCGTGTGCCGGGCCTTTTCTTCCCAAACATATGTTAGGCTACTGAGCCCCCCCGAGGTTTGAGTCCCATTCGCCCTCAGAGGGGACGCCCTTAGGCTCGTAGTGTAAATTTTAAGGCTGTGAGCTATCTGCCCGGTGAAGCTGTAAAGGCCATCTGCGGCCAACAGCAGAGGTCAATTCGAAAAAAGCTTTCATTTGTGCGGTTTCGATGTCAGATTAGAAAATGAGTGCATATGAAAGGTTTTAAGATATTCTTGGTGGTATATTTTTAAAATAAACATATCATACAGACAATATGTGGAATGCAACTGAATCTGCACACTAAATAAAATCTAAATGCTTGCTAATTGATTATTTTAACGATCAGTGCTCGCATCAAAAAAAAAATAGTTAAACATTTACTGAGAGTGTTTAAGTGACGCGCTTCGTTATTTATAGCCGTTTTGTGCATACAGTTTATGCAAATTAACATTCGTATTGATCGCGAATGCTGGTCTTTGCAAATTTGATTTCTTTTAGTGCTTTGCATCTCTTTTATGGGTTTATTTTTATTCTTAGCCGTCGAAGCGTGTTCGTGTCAATTGGGTGAATTTTAAATTAAAAAAAACATTGTATCTGACTAGTTAGCGGGAACTACATTATGGCGATTTTAATGTTGTCGTAAAAATTGCCGATATTATAATACAAGTTAAAATCCCTTGAATGACTTCAAGATTACCTCTTGATTGATGAGCGCGCGCTAACAATAGAATACCATTTGTCGCACTCCCTTGCCTACGATTACTTAAAACAAAGTTAACATAGATATCATCGGTTTCATTGGCAGGATTAGATATTTTAGGTGCTTACGTGCAACCAACTAATTTGCCAAAATAAACTATCTTTACCTGTCTACATACTTTAGAGCAAAAAGTTTACTTATGTACAATTTGCAGCAGTCATTGCATAAACTATATGAACTGCAGTGTTAATACAAAAAAGTTTGATTTCAAAAGTAACAATGCAAAGGTGCAGTATGTTCTTGCAAATGCAGCAGTGGCAATTATCGAGTCGCGAGCCGCGTTCACTGGTTGCTTCGGCGAATTTTCCATTTGGTTATCTCGGACAGCTCTCGTTTTCCAAGCCAGTGGCCCGTGTCGCTCCCGCTAAGAAGATCCGGCATATCCCGCCTACGTTCAACTAATGTGCTCATATAAGCATGCACGTTTGTACTGTTACTGAGAGACATTATGGAAATAGCATATCAAATATTCAGCAGAAAGTATATTATGAGTATCTATTGTGTGTGAATGTACCATAATTGATAAAATACTTATTTCAATGCACACGAGAGAGCTTTAGCACTCAGATTGAAACAAAGGATTCCAGATTAGTTTTATTTATTTTAATTTATATATTTTTAAAACAGGAGTATATGTTCTTTGTCTTTCGTTAAAAATAATATTGTCTGGATATCTTATCCAATCTGAATCATATTAGATAATGAAAAGTAACATTCCTTTTGGCTAAATATCGTTTACGAACCTATTTCTTCCAGGTTTAATTTTTTTTCCTATTTATTTGAAAGTTTTGCCGAAAGATTGCAGCTGAATTTGGCGAATTTAAACTTTTCATCTGTGATTCGAGTCACGTAGTTCCCAAATTTTATTAGACCAAAGCTCGTGATGAAATGAAACAGACTGCGCAACCGGCTTAATTTCATTTTAACAGCGTTTTGATGAAAATTAAATATCTTGTGTACTGGTAGCACGTAATTAGAAGCGTATATAGAATATCATAAAGGAAATAACTTGCCTAAGATCATTAGATTTGGGGATTATGTAATGAAACAAGTTATACTAGTATGTGCATATAGCTATGTAAAAAGTTGTAAACACTACATGTCTCATTTTTTACTGTAAATAAAGACTATAGTAGTGACAAAATGAAATATGTTGAATGGGAAGTTATGAATGTGTAATGTGTGTGAAATTGGGAGGTCTTGAGTATTCATTGGATATTTCTGTACTTCAGAAGTATCCTGAAATATAGGAAAGTACGTTTCTGATACCCCCATTAACCATAACCATGTGCCGCAAATTTGAAATAGAAATAATTCTGTTTACAAAATTATGATACTATACACTATTAAATCTGAAATAACAATCGTTTACTTTTATTGGAGAAGGCCATAAGTCCAGAAGTGGATTCTTAAAGTCAGCATAATTGTATATATAACAATAACAGTTACAGATATAGTTATGAACATAAACCCACCTAGGAATTCATTCGTTTTTCAAGTAAAAAGACATAAAAGATCCTTTTACCATGTTTTGGCAAGTAAAGCGAATCGAAAGTAGGTTGACAACAAAAAGTGATTCTATTGCAAATAGTTTCTATTTGTCATATTATGTTAAATGCTATAAAACAAAATGCTAATTCGAATAATGAACATTAATATAATGTTCTTATACAACAATTTGTACAACAATGATAAGGAACAAAAGCTGGGGGTTAATACGGAGCTATAATGAGATCACGTCATAGGGTGCGCCGCGTCCAGCTGACTGGACGGAGCCGCCATGCCGTCTCGTTGCTAAATTAAGCCGAGGGGGTGGAATATTCCGCTAGTCTTTTAATACTGATTGACGGTTAAATATTAGCTTGTAGGGCTGTTTAGAAATGTAACATTAAGCGTAGCGCGCTAATTCTAAATCTATGCTTTTAAAGACTTAATTGAATAAAGTATATTAATTTCATTTCACTAGTACACCAAGGGTTCCGCGTCCCGCATAGTACAAACATTTGTGTACATGAGCATGTCTGTTTGTATGGGTTTGGATGTTTCCGTATAATATATAATGTATGTATTAAAAATCTATATTAGTATGTTGATTCGTTGTTTAGTACCCATATTACAGGCCAATGCTTACTTTGGGGCTTGATAGCGCTGTGTGATGGTCAGATATTTATTATTTTATTGCATTATGAAACCATCACTACCAGAAGACACGATAAAAAGCAATAATTCAGTATATTTGTTAGTGTCTGTCTGTTGCGAGAGTGAGGCGCGGTCCGTGGCTGGCGAGACGCCAAACGGACTGCCCGCCAAAAGATACGCCCGCGATGGTCAAATAGAATACATGACAAGAGTTATAGGCACAAGTGATTGTTTTTGTTTCTGCTTACTTTACAAATACTTCTGTTTCCTAAGGCCTCACTTGCACTAAATTAATAAAGAACTAGATCCAGTTTAATTTTTTGTCAATCCGAAATCGATTAAATATTAGGAATCCTGAACTACGTTTAATTCATGAGTGATGATAGTAATACTCTATGGTAATATGTATTGAATTAATGAAGCAATAACATTTATTATACCATGCACTACAATATAAAAATAAATATCTTTTTGATGGAAGCCTGCCTTCAATTTCAGTCATAGCATTCATCCCGCCCAGGGCAATCATATCCACGATGATAGTATATGTATTAGATATTAAATATATATTTTAATAAAAAGAAGACTCATAAAGTCGTCCTTCAGTCATACCTAAAGATCATATATTTTACCTGATGCGTTTAACTAAGGATTACTTAATCACATTCCTCTCCCTAAATCGATGTAATAACCAAAGTTTCCATCGGTGAACAGTGACGATAGCGAAAATATGTTTTTTTTCCTAAAATGTCTGACTTTTACCATAACCAGCAAAATCCTTTGAAGTCGAATGATAAATGCTTAGCATGATTTGTAATTTTTAGTTGGTACATCGTAAAAGCATATATGTTTTTTCCCTGCGGGTTGGTCGACCCCGGGCGACAACAATGCCAACAGAACAATGGTTTACAAAGCCAATTTTTTAAGTTACTGATAAGGAAGTAGCCGTGGCAATATATACATATACCGCACAAATCTTCGACAATTTACAATATCACACATATGAGACAGCTTAACTTCTCTGTATACATACATAATGGAGGGTTAATCATATCGACGACAAAACTACGCAAGTGGGGTTTTAGGCACTTCATGAGCGTTTTATTTAATTTTGAGTACCTACTGGACTTAATAAAAACATTTAGGTATCATAAATAAAAACACAACTAATTAATTGTATGTGCTTCATGCGCATACAATTTATTAGTTTTTTAAGGAAGGAATTTTGGTTTCGAAAGATAAATGTAAAACGTGAAATATTGTCGAATATTTCTTAACTTGCCAAAACTAGATTACCTGGGGAAAAGTCATTTTTTTGTGTTAAAATGACAATCAAATAAACATATTTCGGTCATATTTTTTGCCATCACTTCCGCAACATGAAAGATAACATCTATAAGCTTGGACATATCTGGTTCAAGCTGGATATCCGGCGTCCCTGAGCTCTGCTAAGCTCGCTAAACGCAATTTCAGAACCGTGCAGACGGACGTCGCGCTATTCGAGCCGATTTTTCCATGAAAGCACTAGCATTCAAGTGACTACGTTTGAAAGCAATTCCAACACAAGTCATTTGTGCTGCAGTGCAGGGGTTATGCAATCAAGTGAATATCTCTGGACCACAGACACGAGGCCCGAGCCTACCTCGCGGATATTGTCCCGGATACCGCGTAACAATGAACTCGTCCACCGTTGTTATGAATATTCATACTTCGTATTCAACACTAATGAACTGCGAGTTCGTAAAGGGGAATGAAAAAATGCTTAAATACAATCACGCTCGTTTTATATGCACACGCTACATATATTGGGGCGTTGAATCCTACATTTATGTTTTATGAAATCTATTAGGTTTATGTTATTTAATACCTCTTAATAATTGCGGAACAGGCATTTTGCGAGTATGTTGTTTTATCTGGTATGCATAGAAGCATAGCAATGATTACTGTACTATTATTTTATCATTTAGTAT
>PQWD01012471.1:0-21891 GCA_019425675.1 Leucinodes orbonalis | reverse complement strand
AATATTTGCAGAGGTAATTAATGTTGTATTTGCGGATTGAATCCGAAAATCACTTTGAATAAATGGATAATGGTTATAAGTTGACGGCACGTGTGAAACAGTTGAAACTGAAAGCTGTTTTACCCCGAATTATATTATGAATTCATTAGTATATACTCGTATGTACATCAAATATATATTAAGCATAAGACAATAAGGAAAGTCGGAATTGTTATGGGATAACTAAGTTGATTTCGTAGTCTCCTTTAATAATGACGTTTCAAACTAAAATTACTACAGTCATCATCGTCAGCTCATTAAACTTTCTTACCGTGAGGCTCAAACCCGTATAGAGTGTATAGCCAAAGTCATTCACGCGAGCCTAGTGCGGATTAGCAGACTTCACGCACAACAATGAACTTGTTTTGTAGTTGTGCGCAGGCTTCCTCACGATGTTTTCCTTCATCGTAAATTAATATAATATATGAATAACTTAGATATGTGTAATTATTATTGTTAAAAAGCTTCATGCACTTAAAATTTTACAGAAGTCATGTACAAGGCTGGGATTAAAGTTCCATCGAAAAAGCGTATTGTGGAAGTCACTTCATATGAACTGTGAACCTGATGTCTAAAACGAAAGATGGTATTTGATTCGGAGAGCATATAAGGGCTTTATTACTGTACGGTGAAGCTGTGAAGACTGCGGCCAACAGTGATAAATCATTTCCAAAAAGCGGCTTTAAAAAACTTTATCAGAAACCTTGGCGGTTTAAAACGCTCTGACGCATAGTTAGGTCTGATTATATTCGTCACTAGGAGAACATAAATTAGGTATAAAGAAATTACTTGATATTTAATTTTGTCATTAAAAATATATTCAATAGCTTTTAAAAATATATTATGACGTTGATTGTATGAACGCTCAAGGTGTGCGTAATAATTCTCAAAGGTGTGACAATTATTTACATCAACAATACAGCATCGTACATTAATTTTAATGCGATTTATTCACTCTAACATACTCGTATGATTCATAATAATGAAATATAATAAATAATTTACTAAAATACTGATTGTGAAATATGTTTCATATATTTCGAAACAGCCATATTTTGTGCTTCTTAGTATTACATTTCAACTTGAACAATTTACGGAGCTGTTAAAATTTGATGGTAGATAACGAAACAAATTCAGCTCATTTTAATGTACTAAGTATATTACGCACGCAAATTCCAGCTAAATCCGATTTTTAGAAATATTTTTCTTTTCTCTGTTACAACCAAGGCTTTTTGGTCTTTATGAAATTGCGTAGTATCTTTTGGTGCTGCAACCATATTCATTAACTTTCACAGCTCGAGAAATCAAAGTGATTTTAATATTAATGTATTAATTTCTATTTTGTTAAGAGCGTCGGTGGCTCATTGGTGTGGACGTTGCCTTCCAATCTGGAGGGTGCAGGTTCAAGTCTGCCACGTACCAATATCATTTCGAATTTACTTAATTATATGAACGTTTATCCGACTTTTACCATAAAGGAAAACAACCCACTTCGGGCTGCCTGTAAAAATACAATTACCAACAGCTATACGATTTACACGTAACCCGATATACGACAGCGCTAATGAAATGGAAATAATGGACATCTTTTGTAGGTTCTGTCGGAGATCTGAATGACACAAAAATGATACGATCTACGCATTATTTTGTCTGATAGTCCAAACTTTTTAGGTGTACTCGTACGTCAATCCAACTTCATCATCTCGTTGAAAATTTCACGTTAACTTGCAATCGACTATATTTATTTATTTAAAAACTTTAATGCACACTATAATATAATGTACAAATGTGAACTTAATGCCGAGTGGAATTCTCTGCCAGTTAACCTTTGGGTATACAGAAAGAAAACAAAATGGCGCGGCGAGACAAAAAAATTAAACAATATATCATAAAATACAGACACAGACATACACATATAATAATCAGTATAAGAAAAAAATGCAAAATAAAAAAAATATTATGAATATAATATTGATTATACGAACCTTTGATAAAAAGTGAGATACTAGGACAAATAAATAAATTAAAATAATATATAGCGTTTGTTTAGCTGATTAAGTAGCGGTCCGAAATAAATCAATCTGTGATTAATTTTCGTACACATTCAGCCTATGAACTGACAACTTATGAAAGTTGACTGTTGGCTCAATAGCCAACAGCCCCAATGGGCTGTATGAGAAAAGCGGAGGGGAGATCTCTGTCCAGCGTTGGACTACGTAGGTTTAAAATAATAGTACAGTAAGAGTCATGATATTAAATATAAACTAAATGAGTGCTAATTCCTGAAAAGAAAACATAACTGATTTAAGGCTATTGCAAAATGCAAATGTGTCTTATATATCGCTCATGCCATCAAAATGTTATTTCTGGTTTGTTGAAATAATGTGTGGGTTTAAATAAAATTTGCGTAAAAAAGAGCGTAGCTTTACCTTCTCTACATAGTTCTTACAATAGTGACATAAGCATGTTACCAGGAACAAAGCTTACACAAACCAATTTCATAAAGAACATAAAAAAGTATCGATTATATCTAACCTTTTTGATCATATAATGATTCTCTAATCTGTTCACAGCTTATGGAAACCTGGGCAGTGTGCTCACAGCGCAAGGCCGCACCGCGGAAGCGGAAATGGCTTTCAAGGCGCTCAATACAGACCAAACATGGCCGACGTTCATATAATCTGTGAGTATACTACATTATAGTATTAATTTGGGGACAACGTTTACATTATTCTGTTCACCATAGACAAATAGTATTTATATAAACGTAGTCTCTTACTGAGACCACATTAATAGGATAAAGATCGCTTAATGTGCTATAAATTATCGGATAGAGGAGACCTAACATCTTTGTCTCGGGTGAGGGCGCAGTGGGCATGATGGAGATAATAACAGTCATCCCAAATCAACAACAGCTACTTACGTAGCTGAGACACTATAACCACCATGAGACAGTTATTTCGGTTAGAACCCAATCTCACAGACTACCTACAGCAAAATCGATTAAAAAAATTGACTACAATACACTTGACGTGGACATGAATAATTTAACCTCAACGCTGTACTAGAATCAACGGATGCTCAAACAGCTACAACCCTACTTATTAATCAACTAAATAATTTAATCAGATCAAACACTAAATCTCATAACTATTCCAAACCGTAAGAGAATTCAAAAACCTTGGATAACTTTGGGAGTTTTAAGATGTATGAAGAACAGAGACAAGCTCCATAAAAAACTAAAGAAAGATCCTAATAACGATGTACTTAAATCAACATATAAAAGGTACAGAAATTACTGTAATTCGCTTCTAAAAAATTTGAAAAGGGACTATGATACAAACAAACTTAAAACAGCAACTAACATTAATAATAAGACGCTCTGGGATACTATCAAACAAATAACACACTCTGAAAAACATAGCAACCCAGCTCTTGACTTGCTTTCTTCCTCAAACCCAATAGATTCTACAAACCAGATTAACACCTTCTTTGTCAACATAGGGCAAAACCTACTAGAAAGTAGATACCGTGAATCAACGTATAAAAACGCAGTTTTATCGACTCATAATTCCTCTTTTGTTCTTACACCTACTGACGAACGTGAAGTTAACTCATGTATTATGAATATAAGAAAAGTAAACTCAGCGGGTCGTGACGGTATTTCTGGTTATTTTTTAAAGAGATATTCATCAATACTTGTGAAGAGTCTCACACATATCTTCAATATGATGTTTCACTCCGGTGTATTTCCTGCAGAACTGAAGCTTGCTGAGGTCATTCCAGTCCACAAGGTGGGGACGGGAGTAACGTCAACAACTACAGACCTATTTCAATATTACCTTCTATATCTAAACTTGCCGAAAAATTAATAAATAAACGCCTAGTACACTACCTAGAATCACAAAACTTATTGTCTTCATCCCAGTTCGGATTTAGAGCTGGTACTTCAACAAGTGATGCTGTCCATGAACTTACTAATTACATAGTTACTAAACTTGACAGTAAACGGAAAGTGATTGGGATATTCTTAGATTTGTGTAAGGCATTTGACACGGTATCTATACCTCTCTTGCTGGATAAGTTAGAAGGGCTCGGAGTCCGTGGTAATCAGCATAGACTCTTTGTTGACTACCTATCGGGTAGAAAACAGAGAGTTAGAGTTGGTGATGTGACGAGTGCAGATTTACCTATAACCTGTGGTGTTCCGCAGGGTAGTGTTCTGGGTCCTACCCTGTTTCTTGCATTTATTAACGACCTATGCAATATGTTTATCCCAAACGGAAAAATTGTAACTTTCGCGGACGATACTGCTTTAATTTTTGATGGTGACACTTGGGAGGATGCCTATGACAATGCCCAAAGGGTTTTAATATGGTTTGTTCTTGGCTCGTCAATAACTCCCTAACTCTAAATGTGGAAAAAACTAAGTTCATTCCCTTTTCGATTAGAACAGTGCTAAATTCTCTACACGACAAATTCTCAGTTAAAGCTCATTTCTGTTCAAATGTGTCCTCCTGCTCATGCTTATCACTAGCCTTAACAACAAATATAAAGTATCTGGGTGTAATCATTGACAACTCTCTTAATTTTAATCAGCATATAGATCTGCTTTCAACCAGAGTACGTAAGTTAATATATATCTTCAAAAATTTACGTCACGTTGCCGATATAAATGTAATAAAAATGGTATATCTTGCGCTTTGTCAATCTATACTTAGCTATTGTGTAACAGTTTGGGGTGGTACCTGCAAAACTAAATTAATGAGACTAGAACGAGCACAAAGGGCAGTCATAAAAGTAAGTATGTTTTTACCATACTCATTTTCGACTAAAGATCTATTCAAAAATTTTGATGTACTAACTGTTAGGCAACTTTTTATCTTAAATACTATATTAAAAAAACATTCATCCCTTCCGTATAACCCTACCGCCATAGTCAATAAACGTCTCAAACATAAAGTATGCCATCTAGACAATACCCCTTCAACACAATTTGCAAAACGGTTTTATACCTTCTTAGGAAGCTATCTATATAATAAAATAAATAAAATTTTAAATATATATCCAATGACGAGATCGGGATGTAAAAAATCAATTACCACATGGCTCAAATCCCTTGACTATGTCAAAACTGAAGAAATTTTAATGGTGGTCTCCTAAACACTATGTCCATTATGCAGCATTTGTCACATGATGTTACAACACAAACAAACACACACACGCACTCACGCACATATACACACACTCACAAACACATACAAATACACACAAAACACGCACATACACACACACAAATACACGCACATACACACACACAAATACACGCACACACTTAAATTCACATTTATAATTGAAAGCTTATTCATTAATTATTACTGGTCCGGTGTAGGAGAGGCTGGTAATCTGTCATACAGGTCTCCTAGTGCAGATACCAGTCTCTCACATAGTTCAAACTTTTGTAATAGATTAAGCTTAATCTTGTAAAATTTAACTGTGTGAGAGAACAAATAAAGATTATTATTATTATTATATTATCAGTTGTTTGGTCTCCATCAAATCCGTTCTGTCATGATCAGGCGTATCACTTATCAGGTGGCGCCCTGGCCTTCTGTTCACTTGGTCAAATAAAAATGAGGTATTTCTTTACGTGATTAGATCGAAAGTGTAGACTTACTATCATCCAAGTGGCATAAGGCAAAGCACATACTACATAGAACCGATGGCGGATGAAGCGTTAAGGTTCGTGAGTGCCGTCAACGTAACGGAAAAAGACGCGTCGACCGATGGATATCGACTGCTAAGCATCGGTTTGCTAGGAAACGGTGGACGTATTAGGGTGCAACGATGAATATAGCTTTTACGTTTCAATTGACACACATAATGAGACAAAATGAAAACCTTTGGGATGTTAGTAGACTTTCATACAACCTTTAGCATCCAAGTCTTCCTCGTCTTTTTTTTCTTTTACAAATTAAGTTCGTCTTTGGACACACTTCTTTGTTTTTGTGGTGATGTTAGAAGACATTCATACTACCCAAGTTTTCCTCATCTTTAAGATTTTGATAAGGTACGTTCTTGGACGCAGATAATCAATGGGAGTGTCATGCTGGGGCACGAATCGTCCGGCTTCACAGAAGTGATTCAGTCTCCACAAAGATAACACAAACACAAAGATTACGTGAAACCACACACGCGGTGTATTTCGTATATTTACATCTTTCTTCATAGACTTAAACATCAAACTCATTAAATATACCTAAATAAATTATATCCACTGACATGTATATATATATATATATACATATATATATATATATGTAATCCAATCTGCACTGGGCCCACATAGTTGTTTGGCCTATACACCTTTTACGGGTAGGGTCGTGCCCCTCGGTGGGGACACATAATGAGCTCATGATATAATTAAGTGTATTTATTAGTTGAATCTAAAATCCATAGTAGGCACAAGCTCCCTTGCTTAAATTTCTGCTAGATAGCGCCGAATGAATATCGGTGATCGAGGGGATAGCGTGAATGTTATATGCTATGTTCCGATTAAGTTAAATCACATCTCAAATTGACTTAAGCTAGCGTCGGTTGTCAAAGTCATCGTTAGTGGCATCTGACTCACTAAGCCTAAGCCTTTGATTGGTCAGTTGTCATAGCCATCCATGTATGCCAGTGACGTCTCGATGGCTATTTCGTTAGTTATGGCCTGCAAGGAGTACTTCTTTAGATCAAGAATAAAGAAACTAGATGCACAATGACGAAGCAACATCAACCAAAAAATATCCGAGCCCATAAACATATACGTATAATTATTGTTATATTTACAACTGAAAAATAATCATTCAAATTTTGACCTTAACGCATCAAAAAAAAGTACAAAATCAAAAGCACGAGCACACTACTGTCTTTTTGACATGTAGTAAGCAACGTGATTATGATTGCAAATTCTGCCTAACTGTCGCGATGGGCAGACTTTTGCCGCGGACACATTTTGGGTGAGGTTGTGGATTTAGTAGGTTTATCGTTTATTTTATGGTACTAAGCAGAATTATGTAATCAGTAAAATTGGTCTTCAATGTTTTATTCATGGTTAACAAACCCGAGGTAAATATTTATAAATAAATAATGTAACGCTCTTACGGTGAAAAACATCGTGAGGAAACCTTCATGCACGCCTGCGAAGAGATTCAAGGTTGTGTGTGAAGTCGTCCAATCCGCACTGGGCCCGCGTGGACGACTAAGGCCTAATCACCCTATACGGGTAGGCTCGTGCCCCTCGGTGGGGACGTTTAATGAGCTGATGATGATGATGATGAAATAATGTTAAAAGATTTTTTCATAGAACTAAAAATATATTAAGTTAAATGGAATATTTAAATAGTGTTTATTTTGTCAACGTTTAAAATTATGTTACGTCATCTTTATGTGAACTCAACTATTCTCGCTATACTAAGAAACTCAACGTCAACTGCCACACCAGAGGTATCGGGTTCGACTCTGAGTTACGACAAAATATAAAAAAATGTACCTCCGTCATAATATCCTGTGCTCCTTGCTTGATTTGAAAATGAACAGCGAATCATTGTTACAGCAAATCTACTGACCTTCAAGAAGGCACGTTTATTGATCACATTATTTCGGCATCCCGACTCCAAAACTTGAATGTAAAAACAGGGACAGTGATTCGATGCAAACTCCATCCCTATGGATCATATTATTCAAATCTCAATAACAACAAAAGTTTAATAATACATTCAAAGGTTCCGTTAGTGGATGGAGAAATAATATTCGGCATGATTCCCACAGGGGTTAAAAAGGCAAAAGGTCAAATCCTTATAAAGGACAGTAAGGGAAATATTATAAAAATGTACGCAGGAAATATTTATGTAGTAAAAAGTGGTCACATATACAGAAACTTAAAAAATGTGTAAACCAAAGATAAGTAATATCAAGGCATATTTGGAACCTAGCCCGCGATTGTATCACAGGCTAATTTACAAAATACTAGTCATGATTATATAGCAAATCAAAACTATGCATAAACATGTTAACCCTACGAATAAAAAATTTTTCGCTACAAAAATGTTGGTTAGTTAATAGTGACATTGGTTTCAGATTCTACTGAAATTGTTGATCATTCATTATAATACGATTTAAAGGTTAGCATATAGCCAACACCTAATCAGTTATCGAGAAAAATATGTTAACCACGAAGTACTTATTCGATTAGGCCCATGATAGTTCTTAATTATTCTGAGAAATCATAAGCAAGCAGTGAAATTTATACTTTTTTTTGTTTTAGAGACTTATTGAATATAATTATATATTATTCGATAATATCCACTGACATTCACACAGCACCATCTAGCCATATATTGAGCGAGGAGCTTGTGGTAAGGGTAGGTATAACAACTAATAAACATACTAATATATTTTATTTTTGTAAATAGGTACCTATACATTACGATAGAAAACACTTAGACCATAATGAACATTCATGTTCATGCCACAGATATTTATGATGCCCGGGGATTAAGCCCAGAACTGTTGGTAGTAGCCAACGTCTCGACAATTACACCACATTAGTCGTCAAAACTACGCTCCTCATAGCTATGCTGTGGAAAGTTCTGTGCAAGCGAAAAATGCAAGCGGAAAAATAAATTTATTTTACGTCATCACCATCACATTAGGAACCTCAAGTATAACAGTATTTCTGCACTATTTCTGGATGTTACATATTATACATAATTATAAACCATCCTCTTGGATACACCACAGACATCCGAATATACAATTAGACTGGACGAACCGCCAAGTTTATAGCAGTCCCAGTGTCGCAATTTCTTTTCGGTTCTTACCTGTGAAAAGTTATTCTATTACTTGGTAAATTTACTAATTCATTGCGATGATGGCATGTTACAATTGCACAGGATGACATTTTGGAAAAAACGGTAATTTCTTCTAATATTCGTGCGTCTTGACTCGTCTCACAGAGGTAAACTGGCAGCCAGTGTATGCTCGTTGAGCTTACATTTGTCGCACTTTAAACGCGGCTCGCCCCATCTCTTGTATTGGAAAATCTGTGGATCACACTATGAATTTAAAAAATGCATCATAATCCGTTACATTTAAAGATTTAAGCATTCATAGGATATAGGACAGAAAAAGCTACTTTGTTTTGTACTATGTAGTGATAGTCAAATAGGACTGACATTTGTCTAAACTACCGGAATACTCTGGATACATGTAACTGTTCCCTTTATGTCAAACCATTTCTCTAGACCATTCCTCTTTTTCGATATCAATCAAACAGTTGACAAAACAAAGCTTTCATTGTCACAGAACGTTATTCTGTTTCAGACAGAGTTGTGACTTTCGGATATACTATAGATTGAAAAATGATGCTCCTATGAAAATATGGAGTTTTAAATTAGTAATTACATACAATAAGTGTGTGCCGTGTTTAAGTATCCTTTCATGCGTAAAGGGACTTAGCACTTAATTATAATCATACTTCTGCTTTCTATGGATATGATATAACTCTAAAATGTTTATAAAAATCTTATCTTAATATCTTAAAAGCAAAACCTTTTAATATAAGATAATTAGTAAAGGCCTTTTCTCCAGGTCGGTTTGAACTCCGAGTAAGGTGCATGAATAGACTGTCACGAGCTTTGAAATTAAAAGTGAAGTTAATTACACAAAAAGCGATAAACGACACAACCCCGTTAATTCAAAGCATACTCAGCTCAACAAAACCCGGAAAACCGTACCCCACCTTCAAAATTTAAATTGGCAAAAACCCTTCCATTTCATTCACATTAAATACGCCCGAAACGGCGGATATTATGACAGGCGTTGTGTGTAAAATACCTGTCTCCAAGACACATACAATGTTTTGTCCCGTCCTCGGATCGATAGGCAACAACACGAACGGTCTGTCCCATTAATTCACCGTGGATTCCACTTCTGAATTAATCGGGCTCGGCTCTCTCGGTCCTGCCACCTAAGCGTTGGGTTTCCGTGCAGTTTCACAAATTAACGTCAAGTCTCAAGATCAAAATTGTATTACTGGAAGTGGCTGAGACGTACCAAATCCACTTGATGCGCTCTAACTCGATGTAGGACGTTTCATTTCATTTAAACCTTGTTCCTTTAGACTGAGTGCGGAGTGGAGTACCTACGTATCATTTAATACTCTGAAAATATAGAAAAACACTGTTTCTCTATTTGTGCTTTTATGTTGCTGCTCGATATTTTTAAATAGAAAGTAAGTTTTGTTTAAAAAACAGAAGTGTTTTATTAATACGAGTATCTGATGTAATCAATCATTAATGAAAATAAATAATAAAATTCTGTGAGAGTGTATTTTGTCTACGTAAGGATATGTCATTACATTCTGTTACAAGATAAAAAAATCAATGATTTATTATCGAATTTGTTTATAGTTTAATAAATAAATAAAATAGTTTATTAGAAAAGGTATTTCAAAAGCCCCTTCTAATTTATCTCAAATCATTTAATAGTTATTGTTTCAAGTAAATATCTCTTTGATTTTATTGATATTATAAATTTAATGACAATAACAAAAATATGTTTTTACTAATTATAATTCAACTAATTTTTTACTAAAAGGTATTGATCATCATTTCTCTTATAAATTAACCTTGAGCTTAGCATTGTGAATTCAATATTACATTGAATTCACAATGCTGAGCTCTCTGATGAAGTTCTCTTTTTCTATAATAAGCTCTATTACCTTTAGACAGGAAAAAATATAATACTCTTATCATGAAAATATAAAGCCATATATCTAATATCCTTATTGTTCCATTCATACTTTATTCTTTATCATAACCATATTTTACCTTCATAAGTAGTATATAACTTATCTCATTTCATAGGATACAAAATAGATTTAGATTTGGAAGATATTTCTGAAAATTTCAACCACCACTCCTTTTTGTGGTAAAAGTAATACCCAGTAGTACAATTACTAGGTACTGTAACTGTATGTTTTTTTTATTTTCTAGCTGTTATGTCAAATTTTACCTACTGCGCTGTGGTAGCTTTTAAGGGTTCATATCTACGCTGTGGTATTTTAAGTATCCTACTATCTGATTGCTATTATATTAATTAAAATAATGCACAAGATTTGTTACTAAGTTATTGAATGAAGTGATTATGTAAATAACATAATCACTTCATTTCAAAACCGAAATCGGAACCTGGAGCTCAATTATAAATGAGAAGTATTTCCAGGGTCTTAGATCCATGTGCTTGTACAGCGTAGTTCAGAAGGTATTTATGAACAGGCTCATTTCAATCTCATCGAGCTTGTATGTAGCATTATGTATTGTTGTATTCAAACCAATGACACCTCTGTGCCTGCTTCTAATAGGTTTTAGAGGATTATTCTTGAATTGATTTAAACGTTTTCGTGTTCTATTTACTGCTTTCTCACTGTGGTTTATTGTCTTCTTTTTTGTGAGCTCAGTTCCGGACTTGAAAAATTAAATGAATGTCAAAATATAAGTAAGACGGATAACCAGATAACTGACTAAAGCATCATATAACTAGTATATGTCAGCTTTGACACAAATAAGTAATAAGTGCTACACGCAAACATGGCTCCATAATCACAGCCGTAATTGGACATGTTCACACGATTCAATACGTGGAAATGCTATTGATTCAAAAATTTGTAAATCGATAAAACTTAGGACAATATGGCTGACAATTCCAACTTTCTAGAACTATCTATGTAAGACACCAGTACTATAGAATCAGCTCCCCTACTGCTCGAACGAAGATTCAAAGCGCCCGACATCGGTATACGTGCGTCGCAATTGCTAAAACTATGAGCGGAATGGCAACGCTATTTGTTCAATTGAACGTGTTCCGCTCAGTTTGACTAAATTCTTATTTCACACTTTGTTGGACAAAACAAATCGCCACTATAATTGAGTTTCTGCACGTAACTCGACATGAAATTTCGACGATGAATTCTGTTATTACTTCGTTTATTCATTTATAAATGAACATAAATGAATTTTATTCTATCTATTCTTCACATTCACACGGGTGCAATGTTTACTAAATATACCACAGAAAAACAGATTTAAAACGTATTTCATAAATCTCGTGAGGCTCAGCCTGCATTTCGATGTTAGCAGAAAATATGTTATTATTACGACATCACATAAGAAACCTGAAAAATAAGAGTATTTCTGCACTATATAATATATTATTATACGCAAAATCCTTCCTCTTTAATCACTCTATCTATTTAAGAACAACCGTATCAAAATCCGTTGCGTAGTTTAAATGGTCGATAACGCACATGTAATGCATCTGGTATTGCAAGCGTTCATAGGCTTCGGTAACCGCTTACCATCAGGCGGCCCGTAGCTTGTTTGAGACAAAGTAGTTTAAAAAAACGCAGTGCTAAATATCGTCCAATCAAAATGTTCGGCACTGAAGTGCTTTAAAGAAAAATCATACAGCTAGTGAGGTTACTGGTCAAAGGGGACGAGGATCTATCGTATGGGGCTGTAACCAGGCAGGACAGCTTTAAATTACTTTAACAGTCATGGATATCTTTAATACTTTAGCTTCACTCTGCATCCTCTATCGCGTTCCTGCGGCTGAATCACACTTACGTACTTCGAGGCAGAATTCCAGATTTCACCTACACCATCTGGATAATTGAAGGTCTTCCACAGTTCATTTTGTCGACATTTTCTGCCGCATACGATCAATTTGTGGAATCAGTTACCATCGGAATCATTTCCGGAACGGTATAACTGGCGTCCTTCAAAAAGAAAGTGTATTCTTATATAAAGGGCCGGCAAAGCATCCCTGTACCTCAGCTGTTGCAAATGTACATGACGGCGGTGATACTTTCCATCAGGTCAACCGCATGCTCGTTTGACTCCCTATTATAAAAAAATAAAATACAGTTTTTGAGCAGGTAATGTTCACCTTTTCATAAGATGACCGAATCGGGTTTCCTTTTCGCTTCTTAATAATAAAAACATTATTACATTCACCCTAAATCTAGATACCATCTTTTCTGCCATTAACGGCAATTTTATTAAATTTAATATTCATTTCCCTACTCGCATCCGATGGAACTCTTCCTGCGTACGTGACGTAGGCGCGTCACAGAATGGGTCTACATTGTTCGCATCTCCTTATTCTATTAAGCTCGTGTATTACGCACGTGCCCGATATAATCTTTAATAGACATCTTACGCTCATATTCACAACAATATTGGCATTGTAATTTCAATATGAGATTTATATAGAACTAGGCGTCCCCGGTATTGCCCGGTATAAGATATTCGCCCCGATAAAACAACATAAATCGCTCTTTAAGTGACGATAAAGCGCGCAGCTCACGCGTCCCGGAACACATAACTTCTATTCTTTCTAAATATATATATTTTAATAATATATGTAGCCTACGTTTTTCCTTATTACACCAGCTACCTCCCAAAAAAGTCCCGTCCAAATCTGTCTAGCCATTTCAGAGATTTCCCGTAACAACCAAAAAGACGGACAGACAGATTTTTAATTAAAAAATGATTTTGTGTAGTAATGCGTATATAAATCTATTGTGTCTGACGCATTGTCACTGGCGTTCAAGTTAACGTCAAATATCATAACCTACGTATAATGAAGCTGAAGATGGAACGAAACATGTACATCATCAATAAAAAGTCCATTTCCAACTATAACCTCCTATTTTTACGTGTTATACTTAGTTGTTATATATATATTGGAATTGAATAATTCATATTTTATCCCTTAATTTTTTCTGTAATTACTGGTAACGTCCAGCTAGGGTTTTAAAGGCTTTTATTTTTATATTCCGTATCTCAGATTCCACACATAACGATACCAATACCAAATGTACTTTTGAATCGTAATTTGTTTGTTAGAGATACTAAAATCTTATTTTTCATGTATGGTATCTAAGCAACGCAACGCATATGACAGATATTTATTATAAATTGAATGTGTAAACGTTTTTATGTAAATATAATGAAAATAATAAGCATGAGAGCGTCGGTGGCTCAGTGGTGTGGACTGTTGCCTTCCTACCGGAGGCTGAGGTTCAAATCCCGACACGTACCAATGTATTTTCGAATTTTCGAAAAATATATGTACGTTATCCGACGCTCTTACGGTGAAGGAAACATCGTGAGGAAACCTTCATGCACGCCTGCGAAGAGATTCGAAGTTGTGTGTGAAGTCGTCCAATCCGCACTGGGCCCGCGTGGACGACTAAGGCCTAATCACCTATACGGGTAGGCTCGTGCCCCTCGGGGGGACGTTTAATGAGCTGATGATGATGAAGCATACATAATATTAGAGAACAGATGGACAAAGGGTAAATGAACACGAAAACGCGTCTTATAATGTAAGGTAATTACGCAATAGCAGCCTAATGAGGGTGAGCTACGATTCCCTTCCGAAATTACATTATTCTAATTCTGCCGCGAGAAATCACTTGGGCACGTTTCACCCTTGGAGCTAGTGTGAGTGCCGGCCGAGGCGTGTACGTTCTTGTAAGGTGAAATTGGATGCCGGAATGAAATGGCGAGATGTCTTATAGTTGTTTTTGTGATTTTGGGTAATATACCAACATTGATAGAGACATTGCCATGCTTAAAAGAAGATTCCCAGAATAACAGATAAGTAAATAAATAACTTTAAAAATATAGAATTTTGAAACACCTTTTATTATGTTTCATATATGCAAATAAGCAAATAATCTCACACAACTAGTGCAAGATCTACCAGAAACTGAAATATCAAAAACATTGGGCCTAATCCGGAGTCCGAAGAAGAGTACTTTCATCCTAGAAACCACTTTGAAACCGCAAACAAAAGAAAAAACAACGAAGCGTGAAGTTTTTCTGCAGAAGAAGTATTACTGCACGATTGCAACTGTTTTCGTACAAAGTTATGTTTCCCAATCATTCTGCGTTAAAGATATAAATTGCTTACTAGGCTTAAAATAAAGAAATCATCATCATCATAAAATAAAATGCAGGATTTTAACCGTACAAATCCGTTTAATTATTTTTGATATAATCTTGATTTTGATAAATGTGACACTTTTGATTATATTTATTAGTTGTTTGTTACCTATGACAAGCTGGCCAAATCTACAACATTAATTATATGTATATTTTTATATTTGTGTTTACACAACACATATGCACTCGTACACACATGCATACGCACACACTAGCATTAAAATGTGTGAAATCACAACAAAATTATTACATTCTATCGAAAAAAATTTTTATTGATATATTTACATATGTATCAGATCCTAAATTTAATTGTCAGCGACTTATAACCGTTAATATTATGGTTTGTCTATTTCACGTTCAAATAACAACGATCACACGTATTTAACGTATGTTACTCACACTAAACCGTCCATTGACGCTCGATTACCAGAAACCCGTGGCCCATCTGTACTTAATTATGCGATAGTGAACAAATCATTCCGCGCCTTGAATGGCACATGCCGAGTGGTGGTGTCTAAACAGCAATTTAAGACGAGGCGACGCGCCGACTGGAACGCCACGTTTCCCGATAAGGTGTAGATTAAACTTGTTTACCACGCACACATGTTTAGAAAGTGTAGATTGAACTTGTGTTTACACACACACATGTTTAGCATTCCGACTGTGTGGAATCGCGACAAGGCGTATTTGCATACATGTTTGCGGAGCGATTCGGAGTGCTCGTGCACGCAAATGCAATATCCGCTGATTAAATTGTTGGATGCTGATTTAAAGCGTTTCGAGATTAATTGAAAGGATATTAACGTGAACGAAAATATCCTGTTTGGTTTTCGTTTGAGTTTGTTGGTAGGTTTTTAATTGTTAGATCTTTAATGGATGCTTATTTAAGTTAAACTAGGCTTCATTTTCTTACGAGAAGTTATTAAATTCTATGGCTTATTCGAATATATTTGTGTAGTTATACGTTAAATTGCAAAATGAAGTATTAATGGTTTTTACTGGGATAAAAGACAACTATTTTAGTCCTTGTAACAAGAATTCAAAATAATTTTGCTGAGATAACATGGGTAAAAAACTTTGAAATAATAGCCCGCTGAAAAATGTTAAATTTCAAGCACTCGAATATAGAAAACACAAAATATTCCATATTTAAGTGTTCTGAGATTGAAAATCTCTCAAAAAAATATTTTTTATCTCTAGAACTTTCATTTCTTATCTTTTAATAGCTTTTTGCTAAATTACTTTGAAAGTCATAACTGTTACTCCGAAAATTAAGTTAGGAAAGTGGACGCTGCAAACAGATCGTCCTTTGAGTTAAAGCTCATATTTCGTTGTAGCTTAACTGAATCTTTATCTATTCATTTCTTGTAGAGTGAGGCTATGCAAAGTATGTAAGGACCTAAGAAATTCCACGTAAGTATCTTAATGTTCGCTTTATTTCCGTCATAATGCTTTAGAAACTGTATCTTTACATTCTTACGTTTCAACTGAGCAACTGAACTGCCCATTTTCTAGATCACAGGTTTTACATAGTTGCATAAGTTATGGATTTCAAATCTTTAACCTGCAATTTATATCTGCAAGTTATATTTTCATAATTTCGTATCTTTATAAATTATAATTTTAGCATCAAAGGATTACGTTTTTTCAAGCGTACATTACAATATGAGAAACAACTGTCTCTGTGGGCTTCGATCTATACCTAATCGCGTGCTAGACAATAGCTAAAACAACAATGCGCAATAAACATCATACCGTGCGAATTTATACTACGTGCGCGATAGTAACATTAATTCAATCACAATTTGTCACCTCGGCTAATCGCGAATGTCAGTTCGCGTGACTCTCGTACCCTGACGGAGGCATCCGAATCGTTCGTGAGCGGCCGCATAAATTACTAACAATTATATGGGCCGCGGTCTTACTATGAGCGAGTTTTTTTAGGTTTTTTTATGTCATATGTGTAGCAGGTCAGGACGCTCACGTGATGGTAAGTGTACGCTGACCATGCAGAGCGTCATTGAAGACACCAACAACTGATAAACAGTTATTGTTCTCCATCAATGCCGCACTGCGCCGTCACCCGAGACAACAGATGTTAGGTCTCTTATACCCGTAATTTCACTAACACCAACAACATTACATATACAAAACATACATTATAGCTATGAGGTGTACACATTGGTTTATATGAATTCCAATTAAAGGTGCACATAGCTTTGACCATATAAACAACTTAAACTAGTCAATGTTATATAATGTTAACTTATAATATATACACTTTCAAGCTGAAAAATAAAAAGTTACATTCAATTAAAAAATGGAGTAGCGAGTAAATTACTGTTCCTCGCAAAGGAACGTACCTATTTAATAAGTGAAAACTTATCTTTTCACTCTTAGTAGTAAACCTGTGCCTTCTAGTCTGGTCTGAACGTTGAGTTTAGATCAGCGATCACGAGAAAATTTCATAGTGAAAGTCTCTTGGAAATTGTTCCCAGTTTAGCTTGACAAATAATATGTCCTTTGATCACTCGATTATCACCTGCTTGCATGAGAAAGTATTTTTCGGAATGACTTATGCTGTTAGCCGCTGGGGCCTTTACAGCTTTTATCGACAATAAGACAAATTAAGTATCTTGTGCATCTTTAAGTGGTGCTTAATACCCACCAACCCAGTTAAACTAGTACCCTGTGGGACGTTAATGGTTTCATAGTTTGGCTTAACGGCTTAAGTTTGGAATTATAATAAAATAAGTCATTAAATTAACTGCACCTATTTAGAAAGAAATTTATGGAACACTCCAACGCAGGCAACGCAACCTTCTGTTAACGTCAGTTGCATAAATTACTAACAATTATTTAGGCTGGGGCGTGGTACAAAGCGGTTCTTGTAACGTTTACCCTTCAACATTAGGAGTTACTCGAATGGACTGTATAATAGGTTTGGTGGCGCATTGGCAATGACAATCATATTCAAAAAGGTAGTGAATCCGATCCCCAAGGCTATAATTTTCGGAACGCCGTTTTTTTATGTATTAGTTTTTTTTTTTTCAAATATATAAGCAATAATGTACAATGTGTTTTTTTTGTAGTCAATACATAATCTTGCATCGAATTTGTAAAGCCCCATTAGATTAAGCTGGTCTGGGTGATAAGGTTAAGTGTAATTGATAATAAAAAAAAAATACTTCGTGTATGTAAATAGGTTTATAAGACGCTATTCCTTTTAAATGCAGAAGTTAATTTTTAATTTAAATAATACAAGTATTAGAACACAAGATTGGCTGTTGGCGGATTCTAAACTATGTACACAGGACTGGAATAGTGATCTTTGGTTTACTCTATTATTTATCGTTTTGGGTTTCCTGAATAAGATAATCACGTACCCTAAAAATAATGCCAGCATGTCCATTTTGACTTATCATAATCACGATTAAAATTATTATAATAAAATCAAGACCCGCTTATTTTCCTCATAAACAATTTGAGTAAATTTTCAATATTTTGGTATTTTTTTAATAATAACTATGAATGCCTTTGGTTTTAGCTATTTACGGGGTTTAGGATTATGTGTAGGAGGTTTTCTAGAAACAAATTTCTTATTCGATATGATGTGCGAAGAGTGAAATGTTACTCGTATCCACAAGTTTTTAGTTCTTTTCTATTTATCTTCTATCGCTTAAGAAAATGTAATTCACTAGCAATTTATTACATATATGTACCTGCAGAAGGTTTATTTGTTCCTGACCAGAGCCGGTACGCGTTTAATTAAATGTATTTCTTCGAGCTCTTTAATTTACTGAGAACTCACACCTCGTCCATTTGTACCGTGGGTTTATTGTATTATATTGCATAGCTGTATTGTTAAACCATCACTGAGCGCCGATGGCTTAGTGGACGAATGAAGGACGCAGGTTCAAATCCAAACACGTACCAATGTGTTTTCAAATTTTTGAAACTAGATATACATTTTCCAACATTCTTACGGTGAATGAAAACATCGTATGGAAACAATGCAGGCCTGCGAAGAACTAAGGATGTGGGTGAAGTCGACTAATCACCACTAAGGCCTACCTACACTTTTTCCGGGCAGGCTCGTGTCCCTCGGTTGGGACGTTAAATGAGCTGATGATGATGATATTATTGTTAAACTCAAATTCTCTCTGAAATATTTATTTAATTAAACCTTTACTTGACACTTTTCAATCGTCGAATTATAAAAAGAAGTTAAAATCTATGATTCCACTACCGATTCGGAGAGATGATCCACTGAAATGATTCCGAAAAAAAAAAACAATATAATGAAACCTCAATTTGGAATAATTATTATATCTTTCAGAATGCCGTCAGTAAATGTCCGCTCAGCTGTATAGCCAACTATAGCCGCTTGTGAACAACAGTTTTTTTTGTTTTAGACTGTAGTATTGAATCGTATGAGTATCGCTATGGCTATGACATCCAATTTAATTTTTAAGACACAACATGTCCGATGACTTAAATTCAAATTCTGCGTCAATATATTAAGATTTAACATACGCCTTCCATGTGATGTTAAACTGTCTTTAAAATATATAGTGCTTTTTTTTGTTGAAATCATTAAGTTACATACTTACATTTCCAAAAATTTGGATGAATAGGTGATATTTTTATTATAAGTAACATAACAAAAATACATAAATCTTTCCATTCCTATACTGTGCAGGAAAGCATGTGACCTGCAGTAGGCTATTAAAAGCTTAATACCTACACTAACTAAGACAACAAACATTAATCACATAGTAATTATTCTAATAAATGACCCTTTGATATTCTACATCAGTGTTATAAGAGGGTACATCCTTACCCAAGTTCGGTTTACCCAGCATTTCATGCGTGACAAATTGAACAAATATTACTCTGATATAATTTATACAGGAGTAACAAACAGTACCAGAATTTAATCATTATTAACGTGTTATCGCATCTTGGAAGGCGGCCATATTGGTATTACCTTACAATTCTATTATACGGGGTAATAAAAAGTTGTAATAGGTTAGAAATGGGGTAGATTCTGATAATATTTACATTAATCTATGTATAATTGAATAATTTATTATTAAATATGTGTGCTCATTGTTTTTCAAGAAATTTAAAGGTTAATGGAATCTTATATTTGAATATAATAACATATTTACCAAAATTTTAAGTTCAGAAAAATGAAATTATTGAGTCTTTAAAAACTTCACAACTTTTCGAACAATCATACTCACAAACACTATTTGATTAAATTCGCCTGGCTTGAATCTTCAAAAGTAAAAGATCAATTTGTATACAAATTGAACAGACATGTTCATGCACACAAATTTGTACCGCCCGGGGATCGAACCCGGAACGCTTTTGTTGCAGCCGACGTATCAACCGCAACACCAAATGGATCGTCAAATATAACTTGTAAACCATTAATGTATCAATAAAGTTACTTTTAGCAACAGGAACAATATTTTCAGTAACATTGTTTCTGGGAAATTTGCACGCTTAACCAAACGGGCCTATAGAAACAAGTACTGTTTGTTATTGTAACAAACTTAAAGCAAGAGAACATACCACCAGAGTAATGAATACACAGATGGGAGACCATAGTCTTCATTGAATACCATTATATATTAATGGTTACCTCATTAAACTCGTAGTTATTTGACAGATTAACGTTTAAAATCAATGCCGATTCGCGTACATATTCTGTGAACAGCAAAGTTCAAATTGGAACCAAAGGTGAAACGTACGGTTTCACGGCATTTTCGCTGAAATGATATAATGATACTCATTTCATTTTCATCATTGAAAGCTTACAGAGCTATTTGGTGAAGTAATTTAATGTGAGAGCTTTGTTAAATCTGTCTGAGCACATCAAATGCTATGTTAATATATGGTATTATAATAATTGAAAATATGAAGCAAGTAACACGAGAGCGTATTACAGAAGCTTAAGGCTTTGGTATCAGTACCATGGAATACATTTACGATTAGTAGTCCGAAAAATTAAGCACATTTATGACACCAATTTTGTTCTTAAAGAAGCGTAGTTTTCCGTATAAACCTTATAAAATAATTCTTTTGTTTTAGGGATTTTGTTAGGCAGTCCAAAAAAAAGTTAAGTTAAAAAAGTATTTTAAAGCTGATACTCGTAAAATAAAGCAATGATTATAGATGACGCTTTGCATATTCATTATACAAAAAATTAGCACAAATGCTGATGTAAATACTAAAATCAATCAATAAAAAGGCTTTTCGCCTAAGTAATTTGTGAGGTTATACACACAAAGTTAAACCTCTTTTAAACACAGACTTGCTAGTTAAATATATTTATAGTCGGATGTTACCTTATTGACCTTAATTTGGTTTGATATAAAGTTGGGATGAGGTTTTTAAGCCGAAACCAGGGTCCTCAAATAGGCCGGTAATTCGTACTCGATGGAACCTAATCCATACTTATAAATGTGAAAGTGTGTATGATTGTCCATCTTTCACGGCAAAACGGAAAGTCGAATTGACATGATTTTTATAATAAATAGTTGAAGTATGGAGAGTGACGTAGGCACCTTTCTTCATCCAATCTCCCCACTTCTGAAAAAATGGGGTGATTGTTCTGGATTGGATCGTTCCGCAATTTTTAAGGTAGAAAGTTAAAAATTAGTACTAGTTGTCCCTTGCTAAAAAAAATATTTTTTTTCGGAATCGCTTCTTAAAGAGGGAGTGAAATATTTATGGACATTTCACCAGATTTCAAGGTAGAAAAGTAAAAAGGAGAAAAACG
>PQWD01012470.1:0-66564 GCA_019425675.1 Leucinodes orbonalis | reverse complement strand
GTCTGCTTCAGACGTTGATTGACATTGTGCCCAAAACAAAATTAGAAATACTAGAATGACGGGAATATCAAATTTAATTAGTATAAAATTAATACTACACTAATTGACTGACTGTAAGAGGCGTCTATTTCCATAGCATTTTTCATTTTCGTGATGCTGAAAGTTTACAGAGATGTTAAACCTCTGAAACGAAATATCCCCAAGTTATAACAAAAGCCATTTTCAATCGGCATGCGTTGATTTCGTCCTTCTCGAGGTTCTGCGGAAAAAGGACTATTTCATTTCGAAGTTTACTTGTGGGGAACTCCTTTATATTTGATTACATATAAACTCATTTGTTATAAATTTTTATTTAAAATAATTGACTTTTGAAATGTGTCGATATTGAAACTATCGATAGTACGACAACAATGGATGCGAGGAATCAATTCAGCGGGTGTTACGATATATACGACATCGTTTGTCTCCTGACTTGGCCCAGCGGGTGTTGACAGTTGTTTTGGAGATATAGCTTCCTATAGTCGCAGTTATGTCTCTGTGAACTGTAAGTGTGGTATGTATGGGATTGTAAATAAGTTAAAATTTACGTTTCATTTTTAAAAATTTTTTAAGCAATGTTTAGCTTCATATCTATAGTATGCAAGGGACGTAAAAAAGATATATTTTTTATCTTCAAGTAAGTAGGAAAGCTTTTTTAAAATATTGTTTAATAGCTTGATGATGAATGGCCACTATTGCAAGTGGCTACACTTAATCAAGCTATTAAACATATTTTTGCATGAAATACATCCCTCATTCAGTATAAAACAATATTGAACACCCCTAAATCTGGGTCAAACGGTCTATCGGATCTTGACAACGGACAGCAACTTTATAACCATTATCATAAATCACGGCTACATTACTTCGTAACAGTCAAGGTATCCTATTACTAGAAACAGTCCATTACGGTAAGTTACACTATGTCGAAACACCAATAAGTGTACCCTAAATGTAGGTTTTGTTGTACGTCCAATCCCTAACAATTAATCACGACTAGGGTTACCAGAAGAAATAAAAGACCGGGAAACGGCCTGATTTCCATGGCAAAGTCCTGAGATTTTATACAACTACCGAAAACGTATTAAGCAGCTCTAGCTCACGAGTTGGAACTTGTACACATCGTATTCAGGTTTCAGCGGATTGATTTCACTGATAAACCATTGAACCGGTGTCTGGAACCTTAACTGCCAGATATCTTCCTGTGAAATAGAAGTTTTGCACTTTTGTGTTTCGGGATGAGGGCACTCTAGCTAGTAAAATTACCGGTAATAAGAGACCTAACATCTGTTGTCTCGGGGTTGGACGCAGTGCGGCGTTGATGGAAAAAAATAACGCAATGTCTATCAGTTTTTGTTCTCCATCAATGCGGCTCTGCCATGGTCAGGCGTATCACTTACCATCAGGTGAGCATTTTGAGAGTCCTGTACACACACATAAAAAAGTAATAAAATCCTGAGATTTCAGGACAGATCCTGAGATATGGTAACCCTAATCACGCCGCATGGGCGGTGACACGTGAATCAATTCAGCTGACGTTCAGATATATGAAATATTTTTGCCTCGCAGGAAGTAGATTACGACAAAGGCTCCAGTAATATGACGTAAAGGTGACGTAGGTGACATGTTAGAGTAAGGTATGACTTTTATTAATTGATGTATGTCTAACGTAACAATACTTATTTTAGTGGCAGTGGGCTAATGATGATGATGAAATACTTTGTAAGGGAAGTATTCCTATTCCTATTCAACCTATCGCAGTCCACTGCTGGACATAGTCTCCCCCATTTTGCGCCAGATATCCCGATCCTCCGCTTTCCTCATCCAGCCTCCACCAGCGACCTTTCGCAAGTCGTCGGTCCATCGGGCCGAGGGCGTCCTATGCTACGCTTGCCAAGACGCGGTCTCCACTCCAGAACTCGTCTGCTCCAACGGCCATCGTCCTGCGACATACGTGACCAGCCCACTGCCACTTCAACTTGCTAATCCGGCGAATTGTCGGTAACTTTAGTTCTCTTACGGATTAAATCATTTCTGATCTTATCCTAAAGCGAGACCCCGAGCATAGCTCGCTCCATTGCGCGTTGAGTGACTTTGAACTTGTGAACCAATCCCGCAGTCAGTGTCCATGTCTCAGCTGCGTATGTAAGTACGGTAGGACGCATTGCTCAAAGACTTTTGTGTTTAAGCATTGCGGAATCGTCGACGTGAAGACCTGACGTAACTTGCCGAATGCCGCCCAGCCCAACTGAATCCTCCTACTAGCTTCCCTCTCGAAATTGTGCCAGCCAAGTTGGATGGTTTGGCCCAAGTAAACGTATTCTTGCATAACTTCGAGAAGGATGCCATCGACGCATATCGGTTGTGGCATGACATGGTCATTGAACATGACTTTCGTCTTGTCCAAATTCATGCCAAGCCCAACTCGTCGGGAGGATTCATTTAGGCTATTCAACATCTCAGCAAGCTCTTCCGATGACTCTGCAACGATGACGATATCGTCAGCAAAGCGCAGATGAGAAATATACTCTCCATAGACGTTGACGCCTCGTTCAGACCAGTCCAGGATCTTGAAGACATCCTCCAATGCGTTTGTAAACAGTTTCGGGGATATAACATCCCCCTGTCTCACACCACGACGCAATTGGATGGGTCTTGTCCGCTGGTCTTGGATCTGAACGGTCATCGTCGCTGCGTTGGAGAGACACTTCATCACCTCGATATATCGCCAGTCGATACCGCATCGCTGCAGAGCCTCCAGAAGGGAAGTATAATAAAATATAATTGTAGCGTAAATAAATAAAAATAAAATAAAATCTACTCACATTCACATAGTGCCATCTAACCCAATCTAACTAAATAGCCTGTAATATGGATACTAAACAACGGTTAAACATACTTATATAAAATAAAATATTTTTCTTGTTTATATGTATTCTCGATGATAATCAATTTCATAAGATTTTAATTTAAACATGAGTATTATCTACAGCTCAATAATTTTATAGGTCAGTATTTAATATCGGCCATGACAGGTTAACCCACAGATTCTCAAACTTAGATATCAACAAGGAATGTGTAATATATGAGTAATTTTACTTTGAACATATTGTCAGTTAAGTTATTACTTGTGAGTCTCCAACAATAAAACATTGCTATTGACAACAAATAAAAGGTAATATTGTGTAAGTTAACTGAACGTCAAAATATATTATTTCCTTAAAATTGCTGGACTTTATCAATGTAAAACCAAAAGTTGAAGTTCAAATCCGAATCGAAAGGCCGTTTAACTTAATTCCATACAACTTTCTCATTTATGTATTTATAAAAATGGAAATGGTCAAGGGCTTCCTTGAAATGGCTAGCGTGTTTGGGATGATGTAGTACCAACTATAGAACAAAAGTATAATTTTCGAAATTATATGTACGTTTATCAAACGCTTTTACGGTGAAGAATACAGCGCACGCCTGCGAAGAGATTATAAGGTTGTCCGTGAAGTTAACCCATTCGCACTAGGCCTGGACGACTGAGGCCTATACACCTTTTACGGTAGGGACGTATAATAAGCTAATGATGATATTTCATGAAAATGTGAGCTAAAATTTTTAATTATTTCTCTTTTTAGATAACCAATCCTTACTAGTGATTAATTCATGTGTTATAAGTTTCTAAATAAAAGATAAAAGTGAAAATATAAGTAAGATATTGTGTGCATTTTACGCAAGAGAGGTTGTAATTATTTGTATGCCTTCAGAATTAGAAAAGAGTATAAGAATTACTACATTTCAAAACCTACAATAGCAAATAGTAACTACAGACAAATAATACCTAAAGATCTATAAATAATATTTCTAAGATGTCAGATTGAAAAAGTAACGAGAAAATATTGTTTGAGCTTAACGCAGATCTAATCTTAAAATGGGCAAAACAGCAAAAACCAATCCGGGATTGTTTTATGAAACGAATCGGCTTTAAATGGAAATACAGTCCTGAGGCAATCAGCGAGAATAGACGCCATTTTGTTTCTTGTAAAATATTGCTAAAAATGAGACAAACATCTTTGCCATTAGTTATGGAAAACAAAACAATTTATGTTACATGTAAGCGAATTACATTTTTTATTATTTATTGAACACTGATTTGTCCTTTAGAATATAGTTCAAGCTTCTATTTTATATTATTATGATATCTGGAACATCATACATTTTAAATTCCACGCGGACAAAATCACAAGCACACCTAGTAAACAAATATATTTAAATTTGATTTCAAAATAGCAAAGGCTTACGATCATTTTTCTGTAGTGTCTTATTCAATAACGTCTTGTATGACTATTCACTATGAATAATTGTCATCATTTCGTAAGGTCGGTGGGCAAATCCGCATTAGCTTTGGAGTAAGTCTGTGTAAAATACGTTTCGGGATTGATGTAAATTGTTTAGGTAAATACCTTAATCGGTACTAGGGTTTCTTAAATCGAACTGCCTTCTTAGTACCATTAGTAAATATTTAGTATCCTTAGCGTTTTTGATTTACCTGTAAAATTTATTTTTTATCCCATATAAATTCGTCGGTGCGTCGATTCAGAGCGTCGGTGCTCAATGTGTGGTCTGTTGCCCTACTACCAGAGAGTTAAGTTCAAATACCGCCAACGTACCAATGTGCTTTCGAATTTTCGAAAAAAATACTTATCCGATGTCAGATAACGTACATACGCCTGCGAAGAGATTTGTGAAGTCCCCAACCCGCACTGGCCCGCGTGGACGACTTAGCCTAACACCCTATACGGGTGGCTCGTGCCCCTCCGTGGACGTTTATGAGCTGTTCGTCCGTTGTCCGTAATCAATTTTCTTTATAAGAAAATTGATTACGGACAACAATCACTGATATAAATACCCAGTGGTATATAGTCTGAGTGGCGACCAACCTTATTGATCACCAACATAGTAATGTCTAATATAACTAATATTCATTAAAATTATTAAGTCATCATGAATTCGTAAACCATTTTCGAACAGTAATTTAGACGTCCAACAATAGTTTGAACTCAGAATGGCTGTGTATGACAATTGGAAATCTCTTAATTGTTATACGAGTATCTTACAAAAATATACAGCTGCTTATTACATAACTACTTAATTTTAGTTGCTCCTAATTAAATTTAGAAGAATTAAAAAAATTAAAAAATCTTATATACATGGACGCACTAGGCGGTTTGCTGCGTCTCTTGGTTCGCACTGTTATTATTAATGAATGACCTCTGTCATCCCATCCCATAGTCCTTTGTCTATCCATAGTCATTTGAAGTGAAAATTTTTGGACTAGTCATTTTGTATACCCCGCTTAGGCACCAGTTCCGCACAATCAATATGTGAACCTTTATATATAATTTATTAATGCTATTAAATGTTGTTGTATGTAGGACGTTTAATGAGCTGATGATGAAATGTTTGTTGTGAGAAAATAAAGATTCTTATTATTATTATGTTTTAAAAATCCTTAAGAATCGCGAGCCAAATAGTGACCCGGTCTTGGAAGGCATGTGTGGGGCCAAAGCCAACAGAGGCCCTTTTCGTGAATCTTTGTATGAGTAACACGTGGTGGATGACATCACAGAATGCAAAATATTTAATATGATACAACTCATGATGACCTCCGCCAGGTGTAAAGCTTGATGAAGTTTACTAATTAATGCTTCGAAATTATCCATTGCTTTAACTTTAACGATAAGGTTACAAAACAAATTGAAATAAATTTGATTCGTAAAACTAAACTCGCATTTATCAGCGATAAAAGTATTTACTAAAGGGACTTCGAACTTTTCAACAAACTTAAAGCCAATTTACTAAATCACCGATTCATTATTAAACTCGTTTACTGGGTAAATACTTTAAGCTTAAGTTTAAACGCAAAAATAGAGTTTCTTTTAGTAAGTTTCCATTACGTTACGAGTACATTAATTTGAAACGATAAATCAATGATGTAAAAAGTATGGATTCGGATATGCTCACAAAACAATCGAAAAAAGTGTTCCGAATGCAGTGACAGCACACGTACACATACACATATTTCGAACACATTCACCTAAACAAAATAGTACAACTGTACTCTCTTCGGCGGTTCGTTATTGAGGCACGGATGGCGTTCTACCTTTATATGTACAGATTATCATTGGGATAAAAATGTTTTTTTTTTCGGAAGGACTTTGCTTTTGGCCGCAGGTGGCCTTCACAGCTTCACCGGACCCCGGGCAGCACAAACATTTGTGTGCATTGAAACATGTCTTTGTAATAGTCTGTGTTTTATGTAGTATGTATAAGTTGTTTATCCGTCGTTTAGTACCCATAATACAGGCTTCACGCTTAACTTGGTGCTAGATGGCGCTGTGTGAATGTCAGTGGATATTTATATTTATTTATGTCTGCTGTCAAATGAACGTTAAGTAAGTAGTAGAATATCAATTAAGATTTTCTATCACTATGATAGATCGATAGAATATTCTTTATTGTACAATTTCGAAATAATTAACAATTTAAAGTACATTAACAATAAAACATAAAAAGTACAAAGGCGGCCTTATTGCTAATAAGCAATCTCTTCCAGGTAACCTTACAGTTAAGAATCATTTTAAAACAGAAAGGGAAGGCGGTTTAATTGCACAAAGTAAATAATTGAAATTCTCAAATTCTCAAATCGAAATAAAATTATAATAATATAAATAAAATACAAATAAACATACATATTATACCTATGCTACATAAATATGATTCAATAAATACATAACAAAATAAACATAAGAATAAAATAAAAGAAAAGAGCAACTATTTTAATGATAAATAGTGCGATGTTACCATATCTTTGAAAGCAGGTAGGTGTCAAGCTTTCCGGATAGTAACTGGCAAGGCATTCCACAGGCGAACTGCTTGGACAGTAAAGACTGATCAAAGAATTCGTTCGTGGAATGCAATGGCTTACTAAGTTTTAGGTCATCAGACGATCTCAATGAACGACCGTGTGTGTCGAAACGACGCTTCAAGTAAGCAGGAGAGGAGGGATTGAAGAGGATTGTGTAAAGGAGAGAGACAATGTGAGCGTTTCTTCGATGACGTATGGTAACCACTTGAGTTTAGAACGGATTCAGATACGTGGTCATATTAGTAAACCAAATTTGAACCGAATACAAACATTTTGGAGTCGCTCCAGTTTATTAAGTTGCTTCCGTAAACATCAAGATAGCTGACATCCGCATAGTCAAGCACTGGAAGAAGAAGTGATTGTGCAAACGCAATTTTAGTAGCAGTTGGGAGAAAGTTACGTAATCTCCGAAGTGATCTATCAGAGGAAAACATTTTGCGTCTCACTTCCTGTATTTGAGGTCCCCACGTGAGATTGTGGTCAAGGCACCCAAATTTTTACACTTGACTTACAGGTAAATTGTTCCATCAAATTTATTCAAGGTACAGTTGACAATCAATTCGTGTGGTTAGCCTTGAGCTACCAATAATAATAATTGGTCTTAGAAGATTCACCTTTAGTCCATATGATTTACTCCAGGTGGCATATGTTCGGTCGTTATTAATGTTACCTATGGCTTTGGATATTATCCAACGAAGCCTGTAAATAAATCTGCAAGTCATCTGCATAAAGGTGGTAGGTTGAAATTAAATTATCAGAAATCCATACTTATATTATAAATGTGAAAGTCTCTCTGTCTGTGTCTGTCTGTCTGTTTGTTACGCTTTCACGCCTAAACAGCTGAACGGATTTAATTGAAACTTGGTATGTTGATAGAAGTTTTCACCCCTCACTTCCCTAAAATGGGTTGGAAGTTTGTATGGAGCATTCCGCATTTTGTAGTACGACGCTGAAATTTGTTATGCGACTATTTGGTCAAAAACAAAAAAATATGGAATATTTTTTTTTTCAAAAATCCACCCCCCAGCCCTTCAAATAGGGGAGGGATATCATATCCGATTTTTCGCAGTTTTAAGTTAGATTTTATTGAAACTTGGTATGTTGATAGAAGGTAACCTAAAATATGTTTAAGGCTACTTTTTGTCCCGTTTTCACCCCCTACTTCCCTAAAGTAGGAGTTGGAAGTTTGTATGGAACAATCCGCAATTTTTGAAGTACGACGCTGAAATTTTGTATGCGGTTTATTTGTAAGAAACGAAAAAATATAGCATATTTTTTTTCCAAAAATCCACCCCCGAACCCTTCAAATAGGGGAGGAAGTATCATATCCAATTTTTCGCAGATTTAAGGTAGATTTTATTGAAACTTGGTATGTTGATAGAAGGTAACCTAGAATAAGTTTTAGGCTACTTTTTGTCCCGTTTTCACCCCCCACTTCCCTAAAATGGGGGTTGGAAGTTTGTATGGAACATTACGCAATTTTTGAAGTACGATACTGAAATTAGGTATGCGGAATTTTTGTCAGAAACGAAAAAATATAACTCCAAACAAACCGTCTCTTTGCGAAACGAATAAATCTTACTGCCGGCGTAGAAAGTGAAGAAAAAATTCACCGGTAGAAAAACTGCTGGTTTAATGTGGAAGTACCCACCATTATGTCTGCTGTCAAATGAACGTTAAGTAAGTAATTGAATACCAAACCTGAAAAATGTATTAATAAGACACAATAACAGTAAAATTGGACCCAGATTTTGACAAGTTAATAAAAAAACAGCTCAACAACAATAAACCGCATCTTTTTGAAACTAATAAGTCTTACTGCCGGGGTATAATTTAATAAACAATATAACTCAGTAATATCCAGGCCAGAGCTGCTAAACGCCGCACCTAGCAGTCGTAAGTTTTCTCTAAATGATTAGTAATGGTTTTCAGGTGAAATAAAAACCAATTTGGCTGATTACGCTGTATTAAAAATGTAATAATAACAGTTTCGAGCACGCAATATCTTTTTGTATTTGAAGGTCAGATGTAATCTGAATTATGAGCATGCCGAGGGTTGTATCTCCGAATCCTATGTGAAGGCGAGTCACGAAGTGCAATTCACTTTGTTGATTTTACCAGATTGATCGGTGTATTGCAGGCTGCATTACCTGATTGTCTATAACAATAAATGATTTGATTTGAAGTAATATGATTACAATTGAAGAGCTCATGTACAGGCCTCACTATTGCTTTAAGAGATTATGTAGTTACCTACAAAGAACACACACAAGCTCATGTCCCAGGCTCAAATCAACACTGACAAGAAAGTGGCTTGAATTATAACTGTATTTGTGCAAATTATTTAATTTACATTAATTTTTTAGCTGTAAGTATAGGTCCTATTTGTACACGAGGTGTTTACCTGTCATTGGTGATGCAAGCAATACAGCTTTAAATCCGTACTCCTTAAATAAAATATGTTTAATGCGCAAAATACTCGTTTCTACGAGCAGTTAAAATGAAAATTAAATATCAAAACTAGATTAGGGCCGTCAGGTTTTGCTTAAATAAATTATTTTCCGTCCAAAAGGATAAGTTCTCGCAATGAAAGAATAAATGATGTTGAATTTGTAAGAGACAAACACGGGACTAAGTATTTAATATCGTTTTTTGCTTATGTACATAGGTTTGCAATAGTTCGTAATATCATAACGTGATCCTGTTATATTTGGCGACCCATTTGGTGTAATGGTTGACACGTCGGCTACTACACCAAGAGCACCGGGTTCGATCCCATGGCAGTACAAACATTTGTATGCATAAATATGTCTGTTTATTGGTCTGGATGTTTTCTAGTATATATTATGTTGTGTTTAAAAAAAATATTATTTTATCCGTTGTTAGAATATATGCACTCACATTTATACAGCGCCATCTAGTCCCAAACTAAGCATTTAGCCTGTAAAATGGGTACTAAACAACGGATAAACATACATATGCTAAATGCTTAGTTTGTGTTAATGTCAGTGCATATTTATATTGAAAGTACAATTTTTTTTTTAATGTTAAATTATTTTTATTTTCATGTAATTTTTTTTTTTATGTTTAATATTTATATCGATAAATCTATATATATATATATATATATATTATATATATATATATTATATATATATTATATATATATTATATATATATATATATATATATATATATATATATATATTTACAAAAAAAAGTATATAGGTATGTTCTAAACTCAAAGACTCGAATATCCTGCTAATTTTAACGCAAATTCTATCTTTGTTGTGCCTGAATTGTATATAATCATTGCGTCAACTATCAAACGTCACATTAGTACTAGAATACCAATTTGGATTTTTTTCCAACAATTGAGACACAATAATTAGTCCATGACATGTCATTGCATGTTTTACGGTTAAGGAAAACATCGTGAGGAAACCTGCGCACTCCTGCGAAGAGATTCAAAGGTTGTGCTTAAAGTCGTCCAACTCGCACTGGGCCGGCGTGGACGACTAAGGCCTAAATACCATTGATTTACAATAATGATAGAATCGGCGCATTTTAAAGTAAGCGTAATGGACTGAAGTAAATTGTAGCTTAATGGGTCACTTTATACTTATACAAACAAAGTATAGTTTCAATTATTAATATATTTTTTTTCTTTACTTTGGTATTTCAAATACATTTATTCGTAAATGCTTACGTGCTTTTCGTGTCGGCGAGAATTGATAATATATTCTGTATTAACAAACATGTTTATATAAAAAGAAAGAAAAGGTAAAATATTAGCCAATGGTTAAGTGCTTATAAGTCTTAATTTAATAATGGATTTCAATATTCATATTTTATCTTTGATAGTACCGCTTTTGTTAATAAATCATAATTAATTATGATTTATATAATTGAATATTCATTAAGCGTTTAATGCTGTAATTATCATTAACCTATGATGGCCTACTGGAGGGCACAGGCGTTCCCGCACAGCTAAGCTATGAAGAGATTGGGCTGTAACCACAGATTTCCCAATACAGGAGATGGGGCAAGCCGCGTTTAAAGTGCGACAACTGTAAGCTCAACGAGCATACACTGGCTACCAGTTTACGCTCTGTGAGACGAGTCAAGACGCACGAATATTAGAAAAAAATTACCGTTTTTTTTCCAAATGCCATCCTGTGCAAATGTAACATGCCATCATCGCAATGAATCAGTAAATTTACCAAGAAATATAATAACTTTTCACAGGTAAGAACCGAAAAGAAATTGCGACACTGGGACTGCCTATAAACTTGGCGGCTTGTCCAGTCTAATGTATATTCTGATGTCTGTGGCTGTAACCCATCACGCGGCTCCAATGCGGATTGGTGTGTGGACTACTATCCTAAGATTGTAGCTTGGACCGATGGCTTAACGTGCCTTCCGAAACACGGAATCCTAAATTGTGTATGTTTTTTATTTATTTTTTATTTATTTAAGTTTCCCTACAGTTGTTTTATTAAATACAAAAATCATACAAAATCAGTAGTCATGCCACAATTCACAATCAGTTACAGGCAAACATAACATGCAGTTATATAACAGTACTAGTTTTTTTAAACATTTTTTTTAAATCTAACTAACCCATAATAATTTTAAAAGGAAGAAATATTTAAATGACTCTTGAAATTTTTGCCAAATATATAAATAGCTCTAAAGTATTTCTTTCAATTTATGCTTAAACTGTTTTCGGGCAATCAGGGGATTTAGTCTGCAATTTAGACCAAACAGGGAAATCTAGGAAAATTGCACAAAGTGAGGTTTTCCCGCGGGAAGCTATTCCCTGACCAGGCCACGTATCGATCTAATTCAAAAGCTGTACCCATTACACTCCGTGGTGTCCAGTCTCTATTCGTTTCATGCGTTACCGGTACGTACCTGGTCGTTTTTCTTCTCAAACTTATACTAGGTTATCTAGCCCCCCCATGCAACGTCCTAAGCCGAGGTTCGCGTCCCACTCTGAGACACCCTGAGGCTTATTTCATAATTTTTTGGCTGAGAGCCACCTTCGCTCTCCAATTATCCTGTGAAGCTGTGAAGGTCACCTGCGGCCAACAGCGATAAAAAATTCAGAAAAAAACCACGGAGGCAATTTGTTACTATTAGTATAAAACAATTACAAATAAACAACGTACTTCAATTATTCCACCTAAATTCAATTTAGTAGGGGTTCTAAACGGCTTAACTTGAAATGAAAACCAGTTGTATTTATTGAAATCAAATGCCGTGGTAAGTTTCCTTTAGTGTGGGAGTTGGTCGAGAGTTTTCACCTTTAATCGTTTTAGGGCTTTCGTGACACTTTTGCATTTCAAATAACCGGCATGTTAATTACAATTGGAGAATTCGCATTTGCACAAACATTAGATCTATTTCTGGCAGTGTGATGAATGAACTTAACTTACACTTTTTCGTAATCTTTGAGTTTAAAACAATAATTTTACTTGACATCCTAAAAGGTTGTTTTTTTTTAAGTTCTCCTTAGAAAATAATTATTTACTAGTAGTTAGAATCAAACAACACCTTTTCTAAAAAAGGATACTACACTATTGACTTGTGTTTATGATATATTGTTACATTAAGTAATTGTTTTGAATAAAGGCTACACTGTTGAGTTTTCTTGGGTGCTTCTTTCTCAACAGGCCAAACCACTGAAGCGCTTTTTTTCAAAGCATCAAAATTCATATTTTTAGTTTAGTATTTTAATTGTTTTTAATTATATTTTTGTATATTTTTTGACGTTCATAAGTGCTTTTTGTAAGCCTAATTTGAAAGAAATGGTTTTGATATTTGATTTGATATATTTAAAACGGGCAGATTTCTTAGTTATACGTCTAACGCTGTTTCAATTCAGAATGTCATACACATTTTATTTCGAGTAAGTGGAAACCTAATATGACTTTTAGCTGTAACATAGCTTTTAGAGATAAATAATAGCTTTTGTTGCATTGTGAATTATAAATTATAATGCAAATAAAAATTTAAAATATAAATTTAATATAACTCAAGAAATATTTATCAATACAGACAAACAGAATGCACATAGATTCAATAGTTAATCTTTAAATGTGGCCAAATTTCTCCGCTATATTTTCCAAAGAATCTCAAATTAGCCACTTTTGCAAACGGTGATTGTTTTTTTTTATTTTACCAAACACGGCATAATAACATCTTTATTACGTTCATAAACAGAAGGGTTACCGGCCAAATAGGCAATTTATGGCTATAACTTGCTTACTCCTTGGAACTCCCAAAAGAGTTGCAAAATCGCCGACACGTTTTATGTTAGCATTTATTTTGGCATATTTCCTAAACCTTAGTCTTTTTTTTATTATGCTCATGTTGTGTCTTAATTTATATCAGTATTGTAGAATATTGTAGTGTTCTTAAGATCACATAAAAACAGTTCGCACAAATAGCCAAGTATTATCAAACAGTTTTATTGAAAGTTTAATTCTAATGAGGAATAATCAAGTTTTGCCACCTAGATGAATGGAAGTCCTCGACAGTGCGTTTTTGTCGTAATTTCTTGCCACGAACGACGAAATTGTGGAATCAGCTGCTGCTGGAGATATTTCCTGAGCGATACGACCTGGTGACCTTAAAAAAAAGAGCGTATTCCCTGCTGAAAGGCCGGCAACGCATTTTAGTGCCCTCCGGTATTGCAAATGTACATGGGCGGCGGTGACATTTCCCATCAGATGAGCCGTTGGCTCGTTTGCCTGCTATAGCATAAAAACACCCAAGATTTAGAAAGACTTTCAACAAATAAAAATACTTGTTATTTTCTGTAGTTTCAAGTTTTAACCACATTTGATCATTATATTATTAAGTGAACGTTCCTTACGTCCAACATGGTCAGTGACCAACTAATTCATGATGGATTCAGTGTTGAAGGAAATCATCACCTTTAAATGTACTTTTTCGTCTATAATGTGCCATGCCCTGAGCAAAAATTCCTTCTTATCGAAACACATTAGTGCTTAACACGTTTATTTAACGTGACGGTTGACTGATAATCCAAATCATTATTATTATTTTCACAAAATCACTTTTACACTAACACTTGCACTGACTATGCCCGGAAGATAATTTTGTGACTCAAAATGTGAACTGGTTCTTGAGATATAGACTTTATAGATTAGTGCAATAAACATCAGTACCAGTAATAAATTTAATGTTCAATATAATAAATTTAAGTCTAGTTTGTAAGAAATATTGTAAAAGTGAAAAAAATATATTATTATATTATATTTGATATTTTGGTAATACCACCTTAAATTACTTTGTATCGATGCCTATCACCGCCTTGCTAAAAGTGAACTCAGTAAATGACGAAGATAGAAGTTATAAATTAGTATTACAAATTAGTCTATTCATTTATCAAACTATGATCTATTAAGATCTTGATTTATCCCAAAGTTAAGTGAATTTGAATGTAGATAACAAAGTTATATTATCTGTTGTGTTGTCCAAAAATGTTAATGATGTAAACAATTACATTTTTGCTTATTCCTTCTTGATCTTTTGTACCTACACCATTATCGTCGTTTATTAATTAGTTGAAGAACTTCTAATAGATTACTACAATTTTAGTTCGAAATAGAGCAATATTTTGAAATTAATTATACGAAATGCCTCCATAAGGGTACAAGTTTCGTGCAAGATTATCTACAGGCGATAGTTTGTATGTCATAATCTCATAATACTTATAATTCAGACAATAAAGGGTGAGTTACATTTAACATTTTACTTATAGTTTCAAAAACTATTTGTTTCTAGTTCATTTTAAAGAAAGATGATCTTGTTAAGTGAAAATTTCTGAATAGAAATGACGATTATTTATGAAATGTAGTTAAGGCAACGGATAAGGTAGTAATTATTTACATTTAAAAATATAGGTAATTACAATAAAGATTTTATAGAGCAAAGTAAATTGAACTTCGAATCCGCATAAGTGGAATATAACCTCGTAACGCCCTAAGAAAACGCTCAGAGCTATATGCGTTCGCTGCAGTTGATCGGAAAAAAATGAATGAAATTTCGGACGGAAATGTAGCCTTAAAGAAAGACGACTACATATTACACCTTGCCACACCCCCGTAAAGTAACCAAAAGGTGCCATTTATTAGTCCATGTTAGTAGCCTCTTGGAAGAGAAAATATTTCATCACATGACATGGGCTGCGAGCTTCGCGTAAATTAATATACGCGACGAATTGTACACGTACCTACAGTATTGGTTATCTAGGCGTTTCTTTTTCGTCTGTCACAAGGAATGGTGTTCCGCCGACTGGAAGAGAATGGGTCAGATAAAGGAGAATTTCCGAGTTTATATTACTTCGGGCATTGGGTGAATTGAACCATTTCCGCGTTGACCCAAAGGGCGATTGACGAGCGTTTAAGGGATTTGTTTTCGTATTTTGCGATGTATTAGAACCTCCTGAACCTATCGATGTGTACTTTTATCGCTTCAGTGGTTATTTCTTTCTCAATTGTAACCGCAATAATGAAGCAAAAGATTGTATAGGGACTTTTTATTATTAGTATCTATTTCATACATTTTTTTTAATTTTCTACAGACGGACATTTGACCGCCATCTCACCTGATAGTAAGTGATAATGCGGCCGAAAATGGATCATGCCTGTCTAGAAACAGCCTATTCACTCTTGCCTTGAAGACGGCCAGGTTGTAACGCTCGGGTAACACACAAGTCGGCAACGAGTTATATTCCTCTGCGGTGCGCATTAGGAACAAGGCACCATATCGGGCTGTGCGAATACGTCGGATGTCGATAAGGATGGAACGCTCTCCTGCGTCTTGTATCCCGATGATGAAAAGGGGCTGGTGGAATTAAATCATGTAATTCCTTCAAATACTCGCCGAAATGTAACCTGTAAAAAACCGTGCAACTCTACAACGATGCTTGAGGCTTTGAAGCTTAGCGTTGGTTAGAGTAGGGTCGCCAATAAGCCGCTCATTTCGCCTCTAAATAGAGTCCAAAGCAGCCAGTTGGTATTTGGCCGATCCATCCCAAAGGTATTTGGCTACATTATTCCTGATATTACCGGACTTAAGCTTGATATAAAAATAGAAGCTGTCCTGGGGTGAAATAACGCCTGAACTCAATCATGAACTAAGTCAAGGCTTATTAAATTTTTTACCCGCAAAATAACAATACTTATTGCCTATAACGAGTTGGCTTAGCAATTCAAAAGCCCATATATTCCGTATTTTTCTTTAAATCATAAACTAAAAACATGTTATACATAATTTAGCAGTTAAAGAAAACCTGAATGTATTCACTGAATTGAGACTGTTATCCAGTAGCAGAAAAAGGCTCCCCAAGGATCTTCAAGGATCGGAATAACGACCGCTCCCTAATCCTGCGGCTTGACGCGACTACGTTTAAAACCATCGGTTGGTTTAGACCTTAAATGCAGGAGACTGATATTGTTTATTTTTTAAATAAATAAAAAAATCATTTTAAAAATAAGCACCTTTTTAGGGTATTTCAAATTAACTAAACTCTGAAAAGGTACTTAGGTTAGGTAAGGTAAAAAGGTAATATCTATTGAGAAGCGCTCATTAGAATTTTCTTTTTTATAGTTTTATCAAATTACATTATGATTTTATATTAGAAATCTTAATTTTATGTGTCGTACTTGTACTACATGTAAACAGATTTTATCATGAAAATTGCCTTCTTGAAACCTTGAACCTTCCTTGAACCTTCTTGAAATTTTATCATGAAAAAAAAATGAAAAAAGAAACAGTTCTTTTTTCATTTTAACGTTTCTTTAATCATATTTCTTCACATATCTAAGCACGTTTTACGAATTTAAAAATCCTTCAAACAATAAACATCAAACTCTAACTTAACTGACTCTTCTCGGTCTTTGTTTATCTCCAACAAGTTTGCTTTTAATTCCATTATCTAAATAACTTTTCTTTTTTCTAAGTAATTTCAATTCAAGGCAGTCTGTCATTAAAATGGGAGCTTGGCTCTTAGCCTATGAAGAACTAGGACCGACTTAGCTATGAAGGATATCTTTCTTCACATTATAGTGAGTTTACGCGATCGACCGAATATATTTCTTGAGCTTATAGGACTTTGGATAAAATTATGCACATACTGTACGTTTTGAAATTATGATACGAAATTAGAAATTAACCATTTTGATTAATAAAATTAACACATTGACACTGATTGAAAATATATAAATACGTTTACAAGACGATATCTGGCACTGGAGTTGTACCAACCTAGGCGACTTAGTCCGAGTCCGACCGAGTCTACCATTTATTTAGTAATTGCCAGGATGTAACATGAAAGGGTATGGTTGGCCTTGAATTCATATGTCCAATGCCCCACATACAACTATATATACTGCATATTATTTTTTATTGAGATAGATATATTCCACAGATCATCTTTTTTTGTTTTTTAATTTTTTTTCCACCTCTATGTAAACATTTATTCATTGTTTAACTTTTCTGTTCACTGTTATGTTTTCTCTTCTTTTTGTTGTTTTCTTTTAAATGTGTAATGTGTATGAACAATGTTATGTATTGTCTTCGTTTTGTCAAATAGAGCTTTTTTCTTTCATTCATATACTTTCAAGTGGTGTGTAAATATTAATTATTATTTTGACATATATTCGCTTTGAAAAGTGATACGGCAGAAGGGTCCGACCTTTAATACGTGACCGTGAGTATATAAAGCGTAACCTTTGTGAAATTTAAGCAATGGGTTCGCCAGTTTGTGTTTCATAAAATACCTTTGGGTTATTTTACCTTTAGAATTAGGACGTTCGTCTATACAAGTACTTTGAAATTAATCTCCAAAATGTATGTACTGAACTCTAAAGAGACTGAAAATAAAATTACTGGAAATATAAATCAAATATGTGTCCACTTAGGTAACGGGAGCAGGGAAAAGTTAGCATTGTAGGTATAAGATTGTGTTTATCAATACAAATACTACTACCTACTAAAATACTGCATTTATACTATATGTATGTTCGGGTATGATGTTACTTTGCCCATCACTATCATCAACCTATAACATACTATTGCAGAAAGAGGCTTCCCACACGGCATGGCTGTGGGGAGTTTGGGCCGTTACCCATAACACGAGCTTAATGCGGATTTGTTTAACATCAAAATACAAAAATTGGGCGCGCTCCATTACATTGCATTTGGTTATAAAATAACATCCATGATTGAATTCTTTTTTAATGTTGTGAGTATTTGTTAATGGTACACGTGTTTAATCTAATTTTATAATTCATACACATGTTTCGCTAATAGGTACTAATGATAATTGTATGGTACACCAATGATGTCAAAAAGTATGGATTCGAGATCACAAAACAATCGAAAAAAGTGTTTCAATGCAGTGCAGCACACACACATATTTCGAATTTCGAACACATTTCCCTAAACAAGAGAGTACAAACTGTACAAAAAGTGTTCGAATGCAGTGACAGCACACATACTCATATTCGAACACATTTCCCTAAACAAGAGAGTACAAACTGTACAAAAAGTGTTTCGAATGCAGTGACAGCACACATGCTCATATTTCGAATTTCGAACACATTTCCCTAAACAAGAGAATACAAACTGTACAAAAAGTGTTTCGAATGCAGTGACAGCACACATACTCATATTTCGAATTTCGAACACATTTACCTAAACAAAAGAGTACAAACTGTACTCTCTTCGGCGGTTCGTTTTTGAGGCACGGATTGCGTATCTACCTTTATACAAAATATCATACAAAATATCATTGGTACACTAATTGGTTACGTTGAATCGTGTCATGAGCGAGTCACTTAACATCAGGTAAACGAGGCGATTAGCTTATCTAAATGACATAAAGAACAGTAACCTCTTGTGCACCACCTTTCAGCCAGTAACACAATGATACATAGCTTAGATTATTGTACCTGTAATAGCTCAAATTCTTCTACTTTTTATATAATTTATCTTCATATCATCTGCAGTTTTAACCACAATTTATCAGTGGCGTGCACAGAGATTATGAGTAGGGTATCCAAAGGGAGTGACACTTATCGCCAAAACAATAAAGAATTAACATTTTTGTCGAATTGTGTGCTGTTATCAACAGTAGATCGCCTATGGTTTCAAATCTTTAGAGGAAAATGGGCGAATAAGTGGGAATCATTTAATATGGTGGCTATTTTCCGGGTTTTCTGAACGCACAAGGTATGCACTGCTTATTTACATATATGTAGTGCAAGCCACTGAGTTTAATTTAAAAACATACTTCAGCGAACTTACAATAAATCTTTGCATACAATTTGGATTGGAGTGTTTGTTTAATATATTGAAATAACCGTTTTTACTACATGTTTATAAAATACCTAGTTTCACCAAAAAAAAAAACAAAATTGTCTGTTTGTTTGTTCCGAGTAATCGCTTAAATGGCTGGACCAATAAAAAAATTTGGTATGAAGTGACAACTTTATAACCCTGGATAAACACACAGGCTACGTTTTATTGCGGAAGAATATCTTACACCACGGGCAATTCCGCGGGACATAGCTAGACTATTATAAAATTTAAGATACCACCTACAAATAAATACAAGAATATTTTCAGAAAATATATTCCATTTTCCAGCGGTAAATAACATAACTAGTATTAATGCTGACTGGAAATACCATTTCGCAACGCGACGCCTTATAAAATGACACTTCTTTTTCTGATTAAAAAGTTCCGATGAGAACCAAGAGAGATGGTGGAAGTTTTTATTTTGACGTTTTAGTTAAAATGTTTTATTTCTTTGACATTTTGCTCAATAACTGTGTTTGAAATTTGTTTTCATGTCGGGAATATCGATCTCGTTGTTTGATTGCTGTGTTTGTATTGTACAAAATTTTAGAAGTTGAATGTTAAACATCATCAGCTCATTATATGTCCCCACCGAGTCACAGATTTCCCAATACAGGAGATGGGGCAAGCCGCGTTTTTAAGTGCGACAAATGTAAGCTCAACGAGCATATACTGGAGTCAAGACGCACGAATATTAGAAGAAATTACCGTTTTTTCCCAAAATGCCATCCTGTGCAATTGTAACATGCCATCATCGCAATGAATCAGTAAATTTACCAAGAAATATAATAACTTTTCACAGCTAAGAACCGAAAAGAAATTGCGACACTGGGATTGCCTATAAACTTGGCGGCTTGTCCCGTCTAATTGTATATTCGGATGTCTGTGGGCACGAGCCTACTCGTATAGGTTGTACAGGCCTTAGTCATCCACGCGGACCCAGTGCGGATTGGACGATTTCGCGCACAACCTTTGAATCTCTTTGCAGGCGTGCGCAGGTTTCCTCACGATGTTTTCCTACACCGCAAGACCGCGTAAGAGCGTCGGTGGCTCAATAGTGTGAACTGTCGCCCTCCTATCGGGAGGACTGAGGTTCAAATCCCGCCAAGTACCAATGTGTTTTCGAATTTTCGAAAAATATATGTACTTTATCCGAATGTAAAACGTTTTAAACTAATTCATAAGAAAGTGCCTTAAAAATTACCTGGTGACGTTCATATTTTTAAATATCTCATCTAGGATTTTAACATCGAAGCTATTGCTTATTATATATTTATACAAATATATCCTCATCATCATTAGGTCATTAAACGTTCTCACAGAGAGGCACAAGCCTACCCACCCGTACCCGGACCTTAGCCGTCCGCGCGGGCCCAGTGCAGATTGGCCGACTCCACGCACAACCTTTGAATCTCTTCGTAAGCATGCGCAGGTTTCCTCATGATCTTTTCTTTCACGGTAAGAGCCTCGGATAAGAAATAATATTTTTTTTATGTTATGAGTGTAGGACGATCAGGACGCTCACCTGATGGTAAGTGATACGCCTGACCATGACATAGCGGCATTGAGGGAGACCAACAACTGATACAGTTATTATTCTTCGTCAATGCCGTATTGCGACCGACACCTGAGACAATAGATGTTAAGTTCCTTATACCCGGTAATTGCACTAGCTACAGTGCCCTCATCCCGAAACACAAAAGTGCATAACACTCCTGTTTCACGGGACGATATCAGGCACTGCGGTGGTACCTACCTAGACGACTCAGTATCGATTCTAGCACCTAGCAATTTATAATTTCGAAAATTTGAAAATTCGTTGATACGTCGTGGAACCTGCGCCCTTCAGATCGAAAGGCAATAGTCCACACCAATGAGGATAAAGTCGTTAGCAGCAATCCGCATTGTGCCCGGGTGACTGGCAGCCAGTACCAATCATGCAAAGCCATGGTGGAGGCCCTGGGGGGTAATCACAATCTCTTAAAACAGTATTGTTATAATGATAAGCAATTTTTGTAACAGAAAAGACGAAGTAATATTATTTTAACACTGTTTTAAGAGATGGCGGTAACCCCCCTGGGCATCAGTGGCGTGCACAGAGATTGTGAGTAGGGTATGCAAAGTGAGTGACACTAATCGCAAAAACAATAAATATATTTACAATTTTGTCAAATTGAGTGTTCTTGTTGACAGCAGATTGCCTATGGTTTCATATGTGTAGAGGAAAATGGGCGTATAAGTGGGAATCATTTATTACTCGTATGTTGGCGATTTTCCGGGTTGTCTGGACGTACTGTACTGCTTATTTGCATATATAAGAATACTGGGCATCTATGATTTTAAAAGGGGGGTTGGGTGGTCTGGAGAAATCTTATACATCCGTGCGTCAAAAAATAACTATAATAGGAATATATTCTTAAGCCTTTATGATTTAATTAGTAAGTAATACGTAAGTGATGGCTACAAAATGGGTCGAAATTCCCATGTAAACACACTCGTACCAGCGACATAGGCTCGCTTGTGATATCTCGAGACTGGGTGACAATAAAGCGGAGGTCGTAACCAAAATCCAATTTTCGTTGGCGTTTGTTTTGCCCCTACCAAAGATTTACTGTTTCAGATTTTTATAGTACCAACTCGTATAGACTGGAGATAAATAAATAAATATCCATGGACATATACGCAGCGTCATCTGGTTCTAAACTAAGGATTAAGCCTGTACTTAGTTAAATGTATATATATTGAACATATATGTTTATTTGTTTTGTTATTTTGTGGTTTGTTGTTGTCGTAGTTAATTTCATTGTATTACTATAAGCGAAGACCTGTAATTGGCCCATTGTTTTTGTTGTGATTTTTTATACTGTTTTGAAGCTGTTGGTCTTCCAAATAAATAAATAATCCGAGGTAAGAGGCTGCCTATCGCATCATTTGGGCAGAATTTTCATTCATGTTCACGACGCTTGCTACATGTCATATTGTCTTAGTAGTATGCTCTTGATTTCGTACCCTTGTAATGACGCGTAGAGGTCAAAGTTTTAACATATTATTAAGTTATAAATATAACATTAAGTCAACGTATCTATGTGTCAAGCGGCTCGGACATTTTTTTGTTAGTTTATTGTTATCTTAGGTACTTAACAACGGATTAACATACTAGTATTATTTTTTGTAAATACATACGTATGATAATAGAGAACACCCAGATCAATAATACCCACAAATGTTTGTAATGCTTGGGGATCGAACCCGGAACCCTTGGTGTAGTAGCCGTCGTCTCGACCATTACACCAAATGGGTCGTCAGGTCGTCAAATATGACAACTTATAAAATAACATAGAACTTCATAAAATATATGAAAACATAGTATTTATTAAATATTTTTTTAATAAGTATCTTATTAACACAAAGAATATGAAGACCATTAAGAGCGAAAAATCAAGTCATTGCAACATGTGGTGGTAATTTTTACGACAAATTTATCAATAAAGTTATTCATCCCTCAGTAAAATGATGGTGGGCACCGTTACCTTTATTTAACTAAACAAAGTACTTTTAAATAGCACCTAACTTCGTTTGCAAATTTAGATTGTAGCATACATTTCAAGAAATCGTTACGTATTACGTGAATCTTGCCCAGGGGCACGAGCCTACCCATATAGGTTAAATAGGCCTTAGTTGTCGACGTGGGCCCAGTACGGATTGGTCAACTTCATGCACAACTTTTGTATTACTTCACAGGCGTGCGCCGGTTTACTCACGATATTTTCCTTCACCGTACGAGCGTCGGATAAATGAACATATTATTTCGAAAATACACATTTATCAATAAAGTGAAGTATACATGGCGGGATTACATCCTGCACCCTCCAGATCGGAAGGCAACAATCCACATCAATGAGCCACCGACGCTCTGACTGCTTAGTGAAAAAGGTAAAAAGTTAAATCCCATTTTCTATGGAATTTGAGCTATGTGTCCTCTTACATATCTTTTATAAACACATTTCAAAAGCAACTCGAATGATTGAACATAATGGGGTCCTACCTAGAAGAGTACCTGTTCCAGACAAACCCGACCAAATGGGTTGCTCTTACGCGTGGAAAGAGTGGTAAATAAAACGCACTTTTTCACTTTGAATACATTATAGGCGTTTGGTGTGTTAACTCACGTGCTATTTACATATGTATGTTGATTTTTTTCAGTCAGTTGGATTAATTTGTGTCATCTGCATGTTTCGTTTGTACTGGTAATATTTTGATGTGGGTAGAGAGCTTGTGGGTGGCATTTTAAGTAAAAACATCATTCAGAAAACGCATTAAGTTACAATCGAAGACGATATCAAAGGCAAAGAATTCTAAAAATCTCTGATTCTAGGAATCTATACCATTTAAAAGCATTATTTTTAATTATTATATATTTATTTTTATAACATTCATCATAACAACCCTTCAGGTTACGTTTATGTCCACTGCTGAACAAAAGCCCTTCTTTTTCCTATACGTGAACGTCATTCGAGGACCCTAACCTATTTATTTTCAGGAATCCAGAAACAATTGTAAATCTATTTTTTTCTGTTGTTTTTGACGACTTAAGTCGGTGTCATTGGCGTTCAAAGAGTCATGTAGATATGAAGTTTTGAGAATCAGACCAGCGAGACCTTCAACTTAAACTGGACCAACTTGGCGAATTTTAGTCATTGTAGAAGCCCTAAGTTAAGCAGCGGAAGTTACTGGTGCAGAAGTAAGTATTAGACACGTGCCAGTTTAGTTACTTAGGTAGAGGTATCTAAAGTCTAATTTATTTGTTTAAATAACAAGTAACGGCCGGGCGATAAAGTTGTCTTGGATTCGGGGTGTCTTAATTACAAACGTGAGTTCGCGCTGCTCCGTAAAATGTGTAATCAGTAAGTTAAGCTGATAAAATTATAGTATTGGTAGTACTTAATTAATTGTGTTTATACTTTTATTTATTTATTTATTTATTTAACAATTTATGCACACACAGAAAAGACAAAACACAATAAACATGGAAAAGTACGTACAAAGGCACAGCTTATTTCACAATGAAATTTCTTCCAGCTGGCCAAAACAAAAGGAAACAAAGTAAGAAAAGTAGGCAAGTGTGTACTAATAATAAAATAAAAATACACATATATGATTATGGATAAATACATAACTTATAAAAAAAAAATATAAGCACCCTAAATTATTTTAATTCATATAGACATATAAATAAATGATAAATTTACATGTAGAAAAATATGACAATATACATAAATTTAAATAGAAGTAAGATAGAAGTCTTTAACTCGTTTCTTAAACAAGGAGACACTTGCACTATCGCGAATTGTAGAAGGCAGAGAATTCCACAGTCTGACTGCATGAACAGAGAAAGAATACGAGAAGAAATCAGACTTATGTGCTGGAAATTTAAGAAGAGACCTTAAGTGGGACCTACAAGGATCATCAGGTTGGTGTACAAAAGAAAAACGATTTATAATTTGTAATAAAAGAAGAACTAAAAAGTTAGTCAACATTATGGTTAGTGGCTTCTTAAGTCTATTAGCACAACATAGAAGATAGAAGTAGGATGTCTGTCGCCTTTGAAATATTTACAGAGGAGACGACTGGGCGCCCATAAAAAAGGCCTTAAAATCTTCGTAGGCATTTATCAGCACTTGCCCTGTTTGCTCCTTTTCCCCATATATTATAAAAGATGGTAGACTTTATATTTACCAAACTTACACGTAATTCATTTACATATCTATAAAAGTTCATGCTTTACAGTTTGCGACTGTCAACACACATATTACGTTCTAGAATAATTAACTTTTAGCACGTTCCTACTAAGTCTTTATTAAAATTAACAAGTATATAGCCCTGTTGGAGCCTTCTATCTAATATCTTATATCATTAACTCTGTAATCCCGTTATTCTTGGTAAACCTTTTTCTCGTTGTTAATTTATGTGTCAGCACTTGCTAGTTTATGTTCGATATTACACATAATAATTGGTTTAGCAAAATTAATATGTATGGAAAGTTGAGGCACTTTCGTAATATGATCCAAATTTACATTCATATTGTTTATGGATAATGAATATATTAGGAAACTTTGAACGTTTCCATAAATGCTTTCAATATAAATTCACAGCTTTTGATATTAGATGTTATAATTTTTTATTGAAGTTCCCTGTATGCCTGACTTAATCAAAAACTTATTTTTTATGACGTTACTTAGCTTTTAAGAACCCACAAGTTTAAACCAGTCAGTGGTCAAAGGAGAAGTTAAGTTTGGGGTTTCCTTAAGGGATTAGTATAGGTAATTAATTTTGAATGTTTGTAACTAGGTGGTAGATTTGATACTGAGTCGACTAGGTAGGTACCACTGCAGTGCCAGATATTGTCTCGAGAAACAGGTGTGATAGGCAATTTTGTATTTCAGTATGAGGGTACTGTAGCTAGTAAAATTACTGGGTATAAGAGACCTAACATTTGACGGAGAAGAATAACTGACTATCGGTTTTTGGTCTTCTTTGTCGCTTTGTCAATAACCATTAGGTGAGCGTCTTGCCTGTCCTGAACACTTAAAAAAATGAATTGATGAAGGTAGCTGTCATCGCTTTGATATCATATTTACTGAAATAGCTGTTTAAGAGATCTATATATATGCAGTTCCAGAAACCAGACGTAGGTAATTAAAGTCATTTATTTCCCACAACACTGCATCTGTAATGAACAGGTGTGCCACTTATTTATAATGAGCGTTCTGGTCACTCATTGGCATAAAAATATAAGAAATATTGGCTCGGGATTATTAGCACTACAGAAAAAATTATTTACCTTAACAATATAATATTAATGTTTATATAATAGGACAGCCAATAAGGTAACAATAAAAATAATATAAAGGACAAGCAATAAGAAATCAGAGAAAAACTTATATATAAATGTTGGTTGCCACGGCTTACACTGTTTAGTCCACATTGTTAAAATAAATAGTTGGACTTAAAAATTTTAGGTAGTAAAGAAAAGGAATCCTCATAAAAAATTAAGACCTAAACTTCAGAGAGAAAAACTCAATGATAATTTCAAGCTTAATTAAGAATTCCTCTTGAGTGCTTTTAGTTCAATTCGAGTCAGTAGTTTCGTGTGACTAGTTTAATTAAGCAGACTTAGTTCCGCCACTTTTGTTCTAATATAAGTTTGGAAAGTACTTAATTATGGAAATATTTGCTGTAATTAATATAAACATTAATTAAAATCTATTGGTTAGAGCAACCGTTTCTTTATCTCTTTAACCGAATTAGCGAAGACTTATGTTGAGTTGTAGACTGCAATATTTAAAGCTCCTACTAAATTTGTAGTCATATTTCGGAGTTTGCTACAAATTTTGTTTTTGTAGTATTTTTTTTGTATAGTAAAATTAATTTTATTTTATCTGACAGATATTAATCATGGAATATCATAATATTAATAGGCAAGATTCTGAGATATGCCGTAAGGATTTATTATTCAAAAGCTGACTGAACTTTTTTTCAGTACTGAACCGAGTTTATTCCTAAATAGTATTTGAAGCTCAGAGGCGGTCTGCTATGAAAATAAAAAAAATGTGCTCACTGGTGCTCACCTATTTCTTTTAGAGCTAGATTGATGTTGTATTCACGTAACATGATCATATAAAGTAAAATTTATTACGTTTGGCTTAAACAAGAAAATGCTGACTGAATTATGTGAGGTGAATCTTTCGCGCGTGTACGTTGAATTCTAAGAATAGGATTTCAAGTAAGAAAGGAAAAGTTGACTACTAAAAACCATTTCGAACGTTTATTAAAAATTTGAATCCTAAATGATAAAGGGCTAATTTAATTTGGTTCATTGGACATTTAATGAAAAAATAAAAAAATACTTTGTGACGGTCGAACTTAATATGTACCACAGCACCATTATTTCGATTTTCAAATTTGAATGCATATTTTTTGCGATGATGTTAAAACAGGTAACTTTACGAATAACTTTGTTAAATATTAAAATTATTTCAAGGTTGAAACTTGTATCGCTTAGGCGCAAGGAATCATGTAACATGGTGTTTAGGTTAATCGTCAAATTTCAGCGTTATTTTTTGTATCTACCAAAATCTCAAAAGCCAGTACACATTGTTTCATTAATATCAAGTCCCAGCAAAAGCTGACGTATGTTTTAACTCAGTCTTTGAAGTGAAGTGACAGCGTGGATGGGGCTATGTTAAAACTTTCCGCCTCGTCACATCGCCTGTTTACTTTATCTTAGCAAACAGCTGACAGAATAAGACGCAATGTTTGCGAAGGTTACTTAGGGTAAACATACACTGCGAATTACATCGCTGCTATTTGTCCTCCGGTCGATTTTTACCAAGTTCCAGCGATAGCTCTTTTAAACTTTTTAAAATGCTGAAAGTTGTTCTATCGGAGTAGTTTGTTGGAAGTGGTTAAACAGAGATCGGGGTTAGAAACTGTTTGCTTAAGAATGTTTTTAGTTTGTGACTTGGTTTTAGTTCTAGGATTTTATCAATCTTTACTTTTATATGGGCATATAACAACCACTTTTGTTTATTTATTTAGGTTCTTCGTCTTGCTAGAGGTCAATCTCAAACTATCTTGATTTAAAATAACCTTGTATTTTTAAATTGTTTATTATTCTATTTTTGTGACTCTACCACCGTTTCAGAAAAAAGTAGATCATATCATATGTTCACTTGTTTAATAATTAACGCGTTTGGCTTCATATGTTTTCGAAAAAATATGGACATGTTAACATTTTTGTATTTGTCTTTAAATATTTACAGGGCACCATGAACACTAACAAATTTTTTATTGATCCATCTTGGTAAGGGTAGCATCCACAGATTTCCCAATACAGGAGATGGGGCAAGCCGCGTTTAAAGTGCGACAACTTAGCCAGTCTAAAAGACTTTGTCAGCATTAATATATTTAATTTTACAATCATTTCCTCAAAATTATTATCGGTTCTGAGTTCAATAATAATAATATTAAACCAGTCATTTTTACATCGCGTTAATAAAAGACATATTAATTAGAATTAAGACTTAACTAATACTTAACTGTCTTAGCTTATCTCTAACATGGTTTTATGTAACGACCCCCATATAGTAGGGGCACCAGACACCATAAAGCATCCATCAGGTGTCCATCACTTAAAGCCGTAGGTTTACGAATATCCATCCCATTTTTCAGATAATCTGATGCTTCAAACCACAGATTTCCCAATACAGGAGATGGGGCAAGCCGCGTTTAAAGTGCAACTGTAAGCTCAACGAGCATACACTGGCTACCAGTTTACTGTCTGTGAGACGCACGAATATTAGAAGAAATTACCGTTTTTTTCCAAATTGCCATCCTGTGCAATTGTTACATGCCATCATCGCAATGAATCAGTAAATTTACCAAGAAATATAATAACTTTTCACAGGTAAGAACCGAAAAGAAATTGTGACACTGGGACTGCCTATAAACTTGGCGACTTGTCCAGTCTAATTGTATATTCGGATGTCTGTGGTAGCATCCAATACTGTCCGGGTCGATAGACTAAGTGTTGGGACAGCTGGATGTGAAAAGTGATGGATATTTATTTTATTCGGAATACCAACGTCACTAATACAGTTTGTTGAATTACAATTCAAAGTACAAGTTATATCTAAGCTATAGATAGGTATTCGTAAATTATAATTTGATGCAGAATGAGAGATACCTATTTCTAGAAGTTAATACTACGATACAAACGAAAGAGTACAATGTGTATTTCATGTTCCCTTTGCCTAATCGCGATCATAATGATCCATCATTCCAGCCGTACAATATAAGTGGCCAAATAGACCCAGTGTCAGCATGAGCTGCCGTGAAAAATAAATTTTATCACTGGACTGATATTCTCAAAAAGTGCTGGTGACACCGTATCATTTTTCTTGAAAGAAAACAATATACTTACGTTAGAAAAAATCAAAAGAATTGCAAATAAATAAATAAATATTTACGAGAAATTTAAGATAAAGATAAATAAAAATACTTTATTGCACGCAAAAAAACATACAACAACAGATAACAGAAAAAAAAACAAGTACAACATGGGCGGCCTTATTGCTTAGGAAGCAATTTCTTCCAGGCAACCTTTGGATGAAAGAACAATGCGTAACGGTCAGCGGGCTAGTGCAAAACAAATAAAATAACTACAAAATTATAACATAATAGTACATAACTAAGTACACACTACTACATAAATAATTAAAGAATAAACTAATAAATAGTATATAATAAACTAATACATAAACTAACTAATGGAAGATAGGATAAAACAAACTACAATCAGAATTATATGAAAGGAATGACAGATACAGTACCTACAGCACAGGAATAAAAGTGAGAGAAAGTAAAGATCACAAAGAGATTTTTTGTTCCAAGTAATGTTTTTGAATTCGGCTCTTAAAAGTCTCAAGAGACAATTTAAGCTTTTAAATAAGTTTATTTAGTCATAATTCCCGCGCTTGACGGCCGGACTGGATATAGCAGCACCCTGTGAATGTTGAAATGTAATGAAAAGCGGTGCTTCAATATATTATACCACTAATCTGCTTCTAACGGCATCTTTGGTACTTAGAGTTGTTGAGTTGAGTTTGACGACGTATTTGGTGTTGCGGTTGAGAGCTCGGCCGCAACACAAGGTTCCGGGTTTGATCCCCGGGCAATACAAACATTTGTGTGCATGAACATGTCTGTTTGTAATGGTCTGGGTGTTTCTTTGTATATAATGTATATATATGTAAGGTTATCCGTTGTTTAGTACCCATAATACAGGCTTCACGCTTAACTTGGGGCTAGATGGCGCTGTGTGAATGTCAGTGGATATTTATTTATTTATTTAGAGTGGTAATAGTTGTTTTCAGATCAGGCTTCACCACATGGCAATGATACTATTTTAAATGACTCAAACAATATAATAATTAAGATCATTGGATAAAACGAAACCACGTTCGAATGTGTTTAATTTAAATAATGTCACATTGGAAAACTGAATTTATTATCTGTCACAATAGCAAGTTTGTGGTTTTGTGTGGGATGGCATTGCAATAACCACTCTTTGGGGAAACATATAAAGTGGGAAATGTCGTTGGACCTGATTATGGTCGGGAGCACGGTACATATTTTCGCCAGACTTAACTAATTATGGCTTTTATATTTCATGTTCTACTTAATATAATTCAATGAGTAGCTGAATCAGTGAAAGTGGTTTGAGAAATCAGGTAACAGAGCCATGATTTCGGGTTCGATTCCTTCGAAATACAGTCCGAAGATGTATCTATGCGAACTACTGCAAATTTAAGTTTCAAAAGAACGTTATTTTTTTACTTAACTTAACTACTGAAAAGTTGCCCTAGTTCGACCAACCGGACTTATAACGTACTATAGGCACATGACCAATATCAGTCACATTTACGATTCAGGTTGGATGGCGCAATAGTTTTATAAATAATTTTGTCTATAGCTCATGTTGCCATTTTACCATCAACTTTAAATTTGTATCGTCTACAAAAACTAGTCAGCCATTTTGAAAACATTAATTTATGTTAAAAAAAATACGTAGCATAAGCATTATTTTTACTAGACCGAAGCCAATACGCGCCATTCTAGCAAAGGCGCATTTATAACGGATGAATGAAACCTTCTCCCATGCGCGGACCCGGTTTGAACCACAAAACAAACACAGAACGGCTTTGTCATTACATCACCGCAATGATTGATGACTCAATGACGTCATGGGTGACACAGAGATGCGGAGAAAGAATCAAATCAGTCATGTATTATTTATACCAAGGAAAGCCGCGTCGTATAAAAAGAACAAATTTGATAAACATTTACTTTCCAATAAAAAAACTAAGTTATGACCTGCACCCGTAACGAGAGACAACAGAAAAAAGGTGTACGTCTTTTTTCCGAAATAAAATGGTATTCACTCATTTTTAATGGAACGATACCTGGCAGAGGATTCCTACATAGACGGCTCAGCAGTTACGACGGTAGGCTGATTAATAAATTAGTTAGGTAATGCTCATAAAACTAAATAATGAAAATTAAGCAATTCATAACAAATTAATACTAAGGCAAATAGCAAAGTAATACAATACATGTTGTGGTCACTAATTGAACATAAACGAGTAACACATTAGGACTAGGTGTGGCGTGCTAAGTGTTCCCGACTAACGCACCCAGACATTTATTAGTCATGACCTTTGTACCTATAATGAAACTACCTACTCAAAGATATATTGCACATCTAAGACCTAGTTTAAGAAAGGATATTCTACTATTCCATTGTATTTGAAACACAGTTAATATAGATTTTCAATATAGACGTAACTCCTATTTTTACTTATAATTAATATCATAAAAATGGTGAATATAATTTGCTTTATATAATTATTTTGATTACAAATGATTCTGTACTAAACACAATTTTTTTGAAAAGTATAACTACTGAGTTTCTTGCTGGTTTCGTCTCAGTGGAAAACTACCTCCCTAATCAGTAGTAGCTTCATTTGACATTCATAAGTGTTCTGTAAGGAACTAAACTGAATAAACACTATCATTTTCATTCCTGTAAATAACTATATTTTTTTACAAACTTTGCATTTAAACTTAAATTAATTCTGAGACATTGTTCGTGAAATATGGTAAATATTACAACATTCAGTTTACACAGGGATTCCAATAGGAAATCAGTAGGTACAGTTAAAATAGTAAGCAATAACGCGTCGATAATATATTACGCTATCAATTTGACACAGGATCGCAAATGTATAATGTTGCATTTAGATATAAAAATGCCTCGATGAATGCACACAAACACGGCATTTAGCTTAGCCCTTGAACATTCCCCCATGGTCCTTATTACGTCATTTCGGTGGTTTCAGCATCAAAGATGTTTATATCAACGATCATTGTGGAGACTTGAAAACGCGACAAGTGGAATAAATAACCGGATATTTAAAGGTACGGGAATGACATCAGTCAATTTATGGCAGAATTTTCGGATGCGTTAGGGAATAAAAAGAAAAGTGTTGTCGCAAAAAAATACGATTCCATTTAAATAAGTAATGCCATCGTGTTTTCAGAAAAAAAATGTCCGTAAAAATATTTCCCGTTACATTACGAATTTGTAGGGTGTTAAAATAGAAATATTATAATGAACATATTTGTAATTCCTCCTTGATATTACTTTTGCTAGCAAATATTCGCGCTCATCACAGTGGAATTCAAAACATCGTCCATTGTTTATGATTCTGCCCCAAATAAATTCATTAACATTATTAATTTTACCCCCTGTCAGGGGATTTAAAATAACTGGAGTAAACCACAATGTTACATGATTTCGTAATAAATTATTTGGTAGCTCACGTGTTCCTAAATGATTATTATCTTTACCGAGTTAATAGGTAAATGAAGGAATATGTTAACTTTAAATTAACTATTAACGATATTAGATCTTCCATTTTTGGATTGGATTCTACTAACTTAGGAACTTCAATCTGGTCCATTACTCCCGTGACTCCATTGAGTATCAGCAGTGTTCTGGAATGAACGATGAGATATGCACTTTATACTTATATTAAAAGGCGTACTATACAGAAGAGGATTATTTATTGAAGAAATGTGTGTAGTGTTACACATTAACGTTCCAAAATCATTGTTATTAATAATTTTAAAGTTACGAGCAGGTAAACGACAAAACTCTGTAACCAATATTATAAAAAAGTTTTTGTTTATGTTATAAGTTTACAGGACAGGTAAAAATAAAATACCTTCTTCCTGGGAGAATCGTCTGCATGTCTCAGAAGAAAGATGATCCAGAGTCTAATTCAAATTATCTTTAATCAAATTTATCTCTTACAGATACTTTTGAACTGTCAAATTTTATTTTTATGATTCTCACCGTTTCGAAATAAAAAGGTTCTTCGAGAAGAGCCGGCAAGAAACTCGATAGTCACCCTTTTAAACTTTTTATAATATCATTGGTTACAGCGTTTTACCCTACACGTAAGAATAATTTATTACAAAGTTGCAATTAGAACACTACGTGCAAGAGATAAATATTCGTGTATTGTATAGTAACCTTTATACATGAGATTTTTTAATATATTAAATTTAATTAATTATCGTTTGATTAATTGGCAAATTATTTATTTTAAAATCTGCAACTCTGTGTCGATCCAACAACTTGAACATGCTTTTTCAATACGTAATATTTGAATTCAGGCACTATTGTGTCTTTTGTTTTCATTGAATACTGCGAAAGCAAAAACCTGGTTTGGTTAAAAATGACCTTTTCCTTTTAAGTTCTTTGTAATATGCTTGCTCCCTGTATTTTCATTTATGATTTTTTTTGGCTCCACCTTTAATTCATTATGAATTTAAAGTGGTCTCCATTACTTATTCATAAAATGTATATGGCTTTACCCTGGATGGCAGGCTAAAGGCTGATGATGATGGTACATATGAATTTAATCATCATCATCATCAGCTCATTATTTATCCCCACTGAGGGGAACGAGCCTACCCGCATAGGGTGTATAGGGTGTATATTTCATCTACGGATGCGGATCTGCGGATTGGCCGAATTCACGCACAGCCTTTGAATCTCTTCGCAGACGTGCGCAGTTTCCTCACGATGTTTTCCATCACCGTAAGAGCGTCAGATAAACGTAATTATAATTTCGAAAATTCATTGGTACGTTGCGAGATTTGAACCTGCACCCTCCAGATCGGAAGGCTACACCACTGAGACACTGACGCGATGATGGAACATTAATGAGAGCTTATTCTTCGTTATGCTTTATGCACTGGAACATTTACCTATAACCAATAAATACTTGAACATGCAAACGTATTATTAACACTCATTAGCTCCACTGCACGTGTTAACATAATGCACCGGTTGTCAAATATTTGAGCATTCGTTAGCATTATTACCGTTGCCTATTAAATATGAAAAAAATAAATGTATTTCTGACACACCTTTTATTTCAGACGTGAAACATACTTATAATATTTTAATTCTTCTTGCTCATATTTGCACAGTGCCCAAGAAAAAGGCAACATTTTCTTAAATATCGCCCGAATTGCCTAGCCGAATATAATAATGAGGTCCTGGCAATCCGCCAGTATGTTTTCGATCAATGCGGTAGATAGCGACCCGTAAAGTCGTAGCGGTTCAAAGAAAGAAAGATTTATTTGGCACAAAATAAAAACAATAACAGATTACAGAAAATCTTAAAGGCTAGTGCCAAACAGGACCTCACTCAGCAAAGGCCTGACACGTAAATGCATGCCTGGACGCTGATTTTCAATAAGCCTTTTGGTGTACAGTATTACAAACTAAAATAACTGATGAAAATTAATAGTATATAAAATTAGACACGTAAGTATGTAAGTTTTGACGCAGGCCACATATTATATTAAAACCATAGAAATTATAAATAAAACAAGCCCATAGGACATGTATTTACAATATATATATATATATATATATAATATATATATATATATATATATATATATATATATATATACATGTATACACAACAACAACACACTAAACGTTATTGTCAATGCGTATGTGTAAGTCTCTACTAACGTTTCGGAGTGTTCATTATACCGAGTCAAACTGGTTCTACTATTTTGTACCTCGTGTAATATATTCCATTATCGAGGTTATTTATTATCAAACGACATTTACAAAGATTCAGTGCGTTTTGGCGGGTCGAGTTAAAAAAGAAAGAATATATTATCTTCAAAAGCATGCGTGAAAAGGACAACAGTCCTTTGTTGTCTGTTTGTATTAGTCTGGGTGTTTTCTATGTATAATATTATGTATGTATTTATAAAAAAACTGTATTTAATAAGTATGTTTATCCGTTGTATAGTTCCCATATTACAGGCTAAATGCTTAGTTTGGGACTGGATGTCGCTGTGGGAATCTTAGTGAACATTATATTTATTTATATTATATTTTAAATGTACATACTGCAGGTCCGCAATGAGTTTTAAAAGAGACTATTGGAGTCCAGAATATTTAGGCGCACCGGCATCATCATCATCAGCTCATTAAACGTCCCCACCGAGGGGCACGAGCCTACCCGTATAGGGTGATTAGGCCTTAGTCGTCCACGCGGGCCCAGTGCGCACCGGCATAAGTTAATTAATTTATAGAGTTGCTAGAAAATATGTATAAAGATAATATAAAAATATAATTCTCACAATATGGTTTCTCTGTATCAAATTGTATGTCAGTTCAGCACCATGAATGTATATATATCAATCATATATGAATCAAAGATTAATCCAATTAGAGCCATAATTATATCCTTTTTCATCTCTCAATGTGTAGCTTGTAATATTGAGACTATATTTGTGCCTTCGCAGTAATATAGAACAGCTTTTCTCTTTGTTTGCATACTTCCGAAGTAACTACATTTTAAATGAATAAATATGTGGATAATGGCGCTGGTTGCATATTGACTCTAAACTAAGTAAGACTTATAATATATTCCAGTGCAATTGTTTGTTACACTGAATAAAGAAAAAAAATGTCGCTAATATTACAAATTTGAGTGTGTTGTCACCTTGGTGTTCTCCCTTAACAATAACTCCGTAACAAACAATACGAGTATATCGCCTAAACTGTTTGACACTGCTCACCACCCCGTGACTAGCGTAAAGTTAGCAAACATTCAAGGTGAAAATCAATGATATTCTGTATATATAAAGGTAGATACGCCATTCATGCCCAAAAAACGAACCGTCGAAGAGAGTACAGTTTGTTATCTTTTGTTTAGGTAAATGTATTCGAAATTCGAAATATGTGTATGTGTGCTGTGACTGCATTCGGAACACTTTTTCGATTGTTTTGTGAGCATATCACGAATCCATACTTTTTATATCATTGGTGAAAACATGATTATTAATTTAATTCACTACCGACGTAGTGCTTGTTAAAACTTGCAACTTCTATATAACGTTCAAACTTATTTTGTTGCCAATTTATCTAATAAGCGTTTATTACGCAGTTAGTAGTTTCGCACCTTTATGTTTAAGTGGGCTGCATAGTTTAGTAGGTGAATACGTCTTCTATATATTTTTAACATATTATTAGTATTAATACGTAGTATGTATATATAGAGGCCGAGGGTTTTCAACCAGTGCGTCCTTCCTGTAGTGGACACTCACCGTAGGACTGGTTCACTAGTTAAAGGTCGCTCAGTGTGCAATGAAGAGAGCAATGCTCGGGATCTCATTGGCGGATAAAATTCGTAATAAAGATATCCGCCGGAGAACCAAGGTTATAGACATTGCTCTTAGAATTAGCACGCTATAGTGGAAGTAGGCCGGTCATGTCTCCAGACGGTCAGATGGTCGCTGGAACCGAAACATGTTGGAGTGCCGACCTAGCTTAGGCAAGCGTAGTGTGGGACGTCGGCGAGGACAAGGACGAACGATTTGAAGCGGGTTGGTGGAGGATGGATGCAGGCTGCTCAGGACAGGAGTTGAAGATGGTGTGCTGATTGATTGATTGATGTATCACTAGTTAAATATTAAAATCAATCGTTAATATTTTGTCACGTTTTGGAAATTATAATCAGTATCAAAATGATTAGTGATAATTATTACAACCGATTACTGGAAGTTATATGTTAATTTCCATTAATCGGTTGAATGCATCGGGGGCAGTTAAAGCTTTTGTTAGCTTAAAATATTTATTTGGTTTTATTACTGTGAATGAGAATTTTCTAATTTTTGAAATTACATGTACGTTTATCCGACGTGCTTGCGGTAAAGGAAAACTTCGCTAGGAAACCTGCGCACGCCTATGAAGAGATTCCAAGGTTGTGCGAATCCACACTGGGCCCGCGTGGACAACTAAGGCCCCTCGGTGGGGACGTATATAAATGAACTGACGATAATGACGATTAATGTGAAAACTATTCAACATATTATGATGATATTATATTATGAGCGTCGGTGGCTCAATGGTGTGGACTGTCGCCCTCCTAACGGAAGGGCTGAGGTTCAAATCCCGCCACGTACCAACGTATTTTCGAATTTTCAAAATTATATGTACGTTATCCGACGCTCTTACGGTGAAGGAAAACATCGTGAGGAAACCTTCATGCACGCCTGCGAAGAGAATTCAAATGTTGTATGTGAAGACGTCCAATCCGCACTGGGCCCGCGTGGACGACTAAGGCCTAAGCACCCTATACGGGTAGGCTCGTGCCCCTCGGTGGGGACCTTTAATGAGCTGATGATGATGATATTATGATCATCCAAATTTGAAATAAGGAATGAATTGATAAATTTTGGGTAAACAAATATTTCAATGAAAATTATTTCCAAAAAGATTTATAGCTTCTATACTGCAACTATGTCGTGAACTCGTATTTAGTATGATATTTGGCTTGCATCCAGAGAGTGGTTGTTTACATTTTAAGTTGTTTCAAGCTGTTTACCTCAGTAAAGAGGGGACGACTTAGCTTGTTTATGCAAAGACTTTATATGGTAATTTAAGTGACTAATAAAATTACATTGATAAAAGTTTAGTTTAAAATAATATTCAAATAAGGAATAAAATTGATAAAATGCTGCAATATTATCGTAAATTTGTAACATACATAGTTGTTATTTACCTATAAATAGTATTAGTGAAATGCATGCATGCAGCTTGATATGTCGATTGAGTTTTGGACAGTTTGCTTTTATGTGTAAAGTAGGTAGGTAAGTTAAATATTATACAATATATAACTTACCTACCTTTGAAATGTTTTGTTACTGTTCTGTTACTCAATTGAAATTATTTATATGAACACTTATACTATTATGTCTAATTAATATAATTATATTTAATGTTAAACGCATACGGCGCTCTGAAACTGTAGCCTTAGTTTGAAAAACCTAATAAATGTTATACCCTGACAGGGTCATGTTGAAGAACCTGAACTAATATTATAAGACCATTGTTAACCAACATGCGCAAATAAATAATAATAATAATAAAATCTTTATTGAAACTTAAAACAAACTCTATCACAAACATTATTGCGTTAATGACCGCATTAGCTCAAAGACTGTGTCGCAATCATTACGCCCGCGCTCGAAGACAGATGTTTCAGACTACAAAATTTAAAGAAACAATAAATAACAAAAATTTAACTACCTAAAAACTTACAAAATAGTGCTTGTGTGCTTGTCTGAGTGAAGTAGGTAAACGTGTGTGTGCTTGCTGTGGGTGTGTATGTGCGTGTCTGTGTGCGTGTCTGTGTGTGTGTTGAATGTGCGTTTTGTGCGTGCGTGTGTGTTGTGTGTGTGTATATGTATGGGTAGTGCGTGGTACGTGCCGTGTGGTGCGTGTATGTGCATGTTAACTTACCTGGAATATAACATAAGTGTATATATAATAAAATTTGAGAACATTCATTATTTCAACAAAGATTCCACACAATCATAATCGAGATTAAGTAGCCATTCAGTTAGAACAGCTTTACATTTAAACATGTTTAGGGGATAAATATTTAATTCTTTATTTATTTTATTATATAAGTAGGGGAGCTAAATAATTGTAATGGTGTTTGACCAGCTCTATTCTACATCTATTTATCGACATACCTTATCACTTCTTCTTTTATTCTTATGTAAGTTTGGGTCGTAGGGAAGATTTTTGTTTTGCGTAAAATGACACTGAGAATAAAAAGTTTTCGAACTGAGAGTACTTTCCCAAAAATTATATATTTAATTGGTTGGGTATCTAATCGGTTTTGAGGCCATTACTTTCAGGACAGCTCTTTGTGCCCTTTTCTAGTGTAATATTTTAGTCTTACTAGAAAACCCCAAGTTGGTATGCAGTAATTAATAATTGATTGTGCAAGGGTGAAATAGGCTGTTCAAGAATCGAAGTATCGGCACTAGTTCGCAATAAACTGAAAATGAAGATCAGTTTCCTAATCCGCCCAGTGATGGTTTTGATGTGCTCGTTCCATGATAAGGCGCTATCTAGTATCACCCCAGGTACTTTATATTACTATCACGTAATATTGAACTACAGTGGCACGGATTCTGTTTGGATTCTGTTCCACATTTATGGCCTTTATTGAGAATTCATCAGTTGTAACGATAATCTTGGTGAAAAGGTTAAATATCTAGTTTGCTTAGATTCAGAGTAAGCAGATTCTGAGTCAGCCAAGACATTACTGATTTGAAAGCTGACTCTGCACTCAATCGAGCATCCTCCCAAGTTTTGCCATGAGTGATAATGCGGTATGTCGGCGTATGCTACAATAACACTTTTAGGTAGTTCATTTGGCATAAGTCGTTCACGTATATAAGGAACAGGTAGGCCCTAGACACTTCCTTGGGGAACACCGTAGGCGATAGGTTCATCCTGACTGATGAAGTTTCCTATTTTTATACGTTGTGTTCGGCCACTGAGGTAGCTCTTAAAAATGTCTAGCACAACACCACGAATCCCAAGGTTAAAGAGGCCATAAATGAATATGAATATGTTGTCGTTCCTTAAACTTACTCGTTGGGGATCTTTGAGCTAAAGAAAAAATATATGTCTTAAAATAATAAAATACGTAATGTACATATATGGCACAAATACATTACGTATTTCATTGATATCATCTTTGGATGTTTAACGACTGGGTGTTCGACGACCCATGTGATGCAATTGTCGAGACTTCGGCTGCTGCACCAGGCTGATACAGGGTTCCGGGTTCCATCCCCGGGCAGTATAAACATTTGTGTGCATAAACATGTCTGTTTGTTTGGTCTGGATGTTTTCTATGTATAATATGTATGTATTTACAAAAAGAAGATAAGTATGTTTATCCGTTGTTTAGTACCCATAATACAGACTTTACGCTTAACTTAGGTGAAAGCAATGATATTCTATATATATAAAGGTAAATACGCCATTCGTGCCTCAAAAACGAATATCCTAAGAGAGTACAGTTTGTACTCTTTGTTTAGGTAAATGTGTTCGAAATGCGAAATGTGTATGTGTGCTGTCACTGCATTCGGAACACTTTTTACGATTGTTTTATGATATCACGAATACTTTTTAACCCCCGACGCAAAAAGAGGGGTGTTATAAGTTTGACGTGTCTGTCTGTCTGTGGCATCATAACTCCCGAACGCATGCAGTGATTTCAATTTAGTTTTTTTTGTATTAAAGGTGACTTATGTGCGAGTGTTCTTAGACATGTTTGATGAAAATTGTTGTGTAGGGTTTTTTTGTTTATAAATTTAATTTTTTTACATCATTGTGTAAAAGTCAATGGATATTTATTATCTATCATTATTATTTTATTCACTTAATTCAATTCATGGTCCACATAAAAACTACTTTTGCACATGCTGACGCTGTAATATCTTAAGGGCTAGATTCATACGGTCTGCTTTTATCTACACATATCAATAAAATAAAACCTTAGAGATCAGGATTTTAAAGTTAGTTAATGACAGTAAAGTGATATAACATGGTGACTAGTAAAATTACCGGGTATAAGAGACCTAGCATTTGTGTCTCGGGTGACGGGCGCAGTGGATTGTTGGCAGAAAATAATGACTACCTACTGTTATTAATTTTCTTCAACACTTATCACTTACCACCAAGTGAGCGCACTGACCATCCCGTTCACTTATGACATGAATATGATAAACAATTCAAACTACGTAAACCGTGTAGATGGCCCTTACGTGAAACTGTAAAGGCCATCTACGGCCAACAGCAGTTATCAGTTCGAAAAAACAACAAAAGCTACCAGTAAGTAAATAAAGTAATGGCTGAAAATATATTCTAACAATACCTGTGAGGGGGGGGAGTACTGTACATTCACACCAGAAAGAGAACACCTATTCAACTCGCTCTGCGAATACACAAAGGTTGAAGGCTCCTAAAGTCAGAAACAATTACTTATGCCACGTCAGAATATCATTGTGGCAGGCGGACAAGATCTTGGCACGTCAGCTTTACAAATGAACTGCCTCATGAGTTATCGCAAATAACACAGATCAAAAAACATCTGACTTCATCATCATCAGCTCATTATGCGTCCACACCAAGGGCACGAGCCTACCTAGCCTAGGGTGTACATGCCTTAGTGTCCACGCCGGCCCAGTGCGGATTGGCTGACTTTAATTTCCCTCCCGATGTTTTCTTTACCATAAGTGCGTCGGATAAATAAACATACCATTTAAAAATCAAAAAGACATTGGAATATGGCGGGATTTGAATCTGTATCCTCCAGATTGGAAGGCAACAGTCCACACTAAAATGGGGGAGACCTATGTCCAGCAGTGGACTGCGATAGGTTGAATAGGTATACGTAGTCCACACTAACGCGCCGAATGCCACCGATGCTCTTACTTACTTCATATACTTTAAAAGTAGGTATATTTTACAATGTTCGTCCCAAATGAGTTTTAATTTTCCAATTCAACAGAACATTGCAGTCAGATGAACTGCCTCACAAGTTGCGACCTCGCGTTGCACGTGCAATTTTATCACAATATCAAGTTGCAAAAGTTAGAGTGCTTTCCACTAATTGGATATCCGTACTTGGAAAAGTTAAATAGCAAGCATCTATTTCTTACAAGGTCTTTATTACTTTTTTCAACCGGTGACTAGCTAGTTCTCTATAACCTTTAAACCAAGTTCGATCTTCCTGTTTTGGTATCGAGTTATTTATTCATTTATTTTATTTTTTAAAGATACACAAACTTTACTAGAGTAAATAAAAAAGTATTTATTTCAAATTAGGCTTACAAAATTTATTACACCCTAAACACTTAAAAATAAAAAAAATTAAAACTAAAAAATATAATTAAAAGAAGTCCCTTTCGGCAAAGTTCCGAAAATACTGGCAGCGTTACCCCTTTGGATTGCCAGACTGATTCTTTGACCAAGGTAGCTGCCAGATCTTCGGTCACCTGTGACGTCAACTAACCTTTTGGAAATCTCTTTGAAAAGCCTCAAAGCACTAGGACCCCACGGACCAAGGGTCTCGACACCGAACGGAACAAAATCATATTCGGAGCCCAGACCCCTGTATTTGCATGCTTTGGCTTTTTCAGCCGCTTCACAAGCCGCACCAGCTCTGTTGATTGTACCATGTAGATGGGAAGGGGCCAGCGTGTCTGCACAAGTTGCATCCCATACTAGCACCCGGCCCATCCTCCATGGAATCAAACTCATGCCATCCGGCCTTTTGCCATCGTCTCTTGCAATACCAGTCGGCTCAAGTAGACTTAGCACGTTGACGGTGGCAAGAAACCGGCATATGACATCGTTAAGTGCGGCATGTCTCGAGAAGCGACCTGCACTTTTTTGGCAAGATAGACCGTGATGTCCCAGCTGGTCGACATCACTGCCGCAGGGACATATATGTGGAGCGCAGACCGGAACCCCCAGCCGCAGACAGGTTGCGATTCGCAGCGTGTCAGGCTCAAGAAAAGTTCCTGTTTTTGACGAAGGGTGCGCGTGAAGCCAGTAGCCGGCTAGAGTAAATACAATTCTTACATGGTGTTAAGGTTTTTGAGAATACTGAAACACCACAGACATATTACATACAGCACGATTATACTAACTTGTTGGTTCATAATAATGCATATAAAATAAAAGAAAATTATGTTAAACTAAGTTATTAAAAGTAGACATAACTGCATACCCAATTACATTTATAAATTCAATTCTGTTTAATTATAATTGCTGGGTTGTTAAATTATTTGACAATTTTACTAACCTAAAATGTATTTTTGCACAGAGTATGTAGAAACTACAACAAACATTTTTGTGTAATCATCATCATCATCATTACAGCCCAATTATGTCCACTGCTGAACGAAGGCCTCCCCTAATGATTTCCACGCGGACCGATCCCTTGCAGTTGACATCCATCTGCTACCCGCCACCTTAACCAGATCATCCGTCCATCTGGTTGGGGGTCGGCCTACGCTTCGCTAGAGAATTATATTTTCAATAAATAATTTATTATTCTAAAATTAAAACTAAAAAAATACATCAAAACAACCATCTTTGACTTTGTGCATCCCGCCCCTTTTTCTCGGCATATTTCTCAACAGCACTAACAAGGAATTTCTCTGCGGTCTCCAAATATTCTGGTGTGACGAAAGTTTTTAAGTGGGAAATTGGCACGTAAGCTTCATAGTTCAAGTTGCATTTGCCAGTGATTTTGCACAATCCAACCGCGGCCGCTCCTCCAATGAATATGATTAAAGCGTTGGAGATCAACCATTCGATAACGAGAACACCAAGTCCTAGGGCCGTCTGAAAAATAATAATGATGCTTATTATCTTATATATTCTTAGATATAAGTGAGATAAAAAGTAATTGAATTTTGCAAAAATTTCGCCTCTCGGAAATTGACGTACAGTGGCGTGCACAGAAATTATGTGTAGGGTATACAAAGTGAGTTACACTTTCCGCAAAAACAATAAATAATTCTCATTTTTGTCAAATTCAGTGCTGTTGATGACAGCGCTCGTGACGCCACTCGNTAAATACGAGTACTTATATCTCTAGACGTTTTAAGTTAACAGTAGTGTAAAAGTAAATTTGATGTTTTACGGCATTTAATTAAAAGCTTACTTTTAAAAAGGATTTTTACCTTAATTTTTTAATTCTCATTCTCATTTTGTAAAATATATCTACCGCTGTAAAGTTTCATGTTACTCATTTATATTTTTACTTTATCGGTATAGGTTTTTTAAATATTTTAATGCCTCCATTTTAACTTATTAAATGGTTTGGTCAGTGGCTCATTGATGTGGACTGTTGCCTTCCGATCTGGAGGGTGCAGGTTGAAATTCTACCACGTACCAATGTATTTTTTCCGATTTTTGAAATTATATGGAATTTTATCCGACGCTCTCACGGTAAAGGAGAACATCGTGAGGAAACCTGCGCATGCCTGCGAAGAGATGCAAAGGTTGTGCAGGAAGTCGGCCAATCCGTACTGGGTCCGCATGAACAACTAAGGCCTTTACATACACCCTTTACGGGTAGGCTCGTGCCTTTCGTTGGGGACTTTAATGAGCTATGGATGATGATGTTGAAATTCTGTTGTTTTGAAAGTCAATCGATAAAAGAATTAAAAGTTAACTACTAAAAGTTATTAGAGAGCCCCGGGTAATGAAGGTAACTTTTAGGATGTAACTGTCATTACGGTGACCCATTTTTGTCTTAATGATAGGCTAATGATATTTAGTACAGTCAGTCAGGCAACAGCCTATACCGTCCCACAACATGGCTATCGAAAATATGGAGTGTAACCCGCCACGAGACTCCAAAGGCCTGTTTGGTAAACGTAGCAATTGGGAGCAACTACTTTACGGAATTCCAAAGTATGGAAAGACTCGATAAATTATTTTCGGACTCCTATTTGACGACCGACTTGACTTGTGCGATCGTCAACCGAGCGCTGAAACCGCGTCACCATCGGACTCTCAAGTATATTTTCCGAGTAGGAAACATTTCGTATTTTATTCAAAATCTGGTTAAAATGTCTTTAACTCTAAATACACATTCATGGCTAAATGCAATAACTATATTCTTTTCTAAGTCAGGAACACAAGTCTTCAACAAAATCCAGTGCTTGTCATAAGTATTAGATAAAGTAAATTGCCAAAGGTTGTACCATTTTTTGAGGAGAATTTTGCATGGATAACGCTTGTTCCCGAGGAGAGGGGAGGGGGACCAGTTGTGTCAGGCTCCAACCGACTAAAATGCCCCGGGTATCATGCACTTTTTCACTTCTCCGTCGGAGGAATGAGAAGGTCCAGAAACCATGCCCTAATTCGCAGAGGCTTGTATATACGATGTAGTGGTTTCCAAAAGTAGGTGGATTGAGCTGGTGCCACCGCCGCATCGCACTTGCGAGTGGTCTATTAGATAGCCTATTAGATATAAATAAAAGAGAATTATATTTTCAATAAATAATTTATTATTCTAAAATTAAAACTAAAAAAATACATCAAAACAACCATCTTTGACTTTGTGCATCCCGCCCCTTTTTCTCGGCATATTTCTCAACAGCACTAACAAGGAATTTCTCTGCGGTCTCCAAATATTCTGGTGTGACGAAAGTTTTTAAGTGGGAAATTGGCACGTAAGCTTCATAGTTCAAGTTGCATTTGCCAGTGATTTTGCACAATCCAACCGCGGCCGCTCCTCCAATGAATATGATTAAAGCGTTGGAGATCAACCATTCGATAACGAGAACACCAAGTCCTAGGGCCGTCTGAAAAATAATTATGATGCTTATTATCTTATATATTCTTAGATATAAGTGAGATAAAAAGTAATTGAATTTTGCGAAAATTTCGCCTCTCGGAAATTGACGTACAGTGGCGTGCACAGAAATTATGTGTAGGGTATACAAAGTGAGTTACACTTTTCGCAAAAACAATAAATAATTCTCATTTTTGTCAAATTCAGTGCTGTTGATGACAGCAGATTGCCCATAGTTTGAAATCTGTATAGGAAAATTGGCGAATAAATGGGAATCATTTAATATGTTAGCAATGAGGGTATTTGTAATTTAATAATCTGTCAAGTATATTAGCAAGTTGCTCTCTTCCCATTGGTTATTCGCGTGACATTTGGATATTTAATGTCACTACAAACATCAGTGACCAATCGAAATTATCCTAGACCTTTACCAACGTAGCGCCATCTAGTGAGGTTTTACATTGCAAAAACCCTCATTTTCTGGTTTGTCTGGACGAACATGATATGCCCTGCTTATTTGCATATATGGAGTGCACGCCACTGATAACGTAGAGTTTCACGAGATTTGTATATCAGATCGACTTGAATTCCAAACGAAGCTATACTAATTAAAAAAGAGCAAAAATGTTACTTACGAATTTGTATCCAATGAGAGCATGCACAATATCAAGTAAAGGTGTGATATATGCGCTATCAGGTATGATTCTTTGAATCTGCTGATTTGTTGTTTCCACACTAGGAAGAACCGATTGATCTAAGTCCTGGAAAAAATATAAGAAATATTAATAAAATATCAATATTAATGTCAGAAATCATTCCAATAATAGCACTGAATAATTATAAATTTGTAATTTCCGGCACGAACTTTTTAAATCTAGTTAGATTTTCTGGAAAATATTGCCACTACACATTTAACTATTTTTAGGTATAATTTGTTAACATAATGAACTCTGATGACACTACAATGTAGTTAGTATATCCTTGTAAGTTCAAATTGCAAAGTAGTTTAGTAGTACAAAATATTGATAAAAACTTACATCAGGAACTGACGTTAGAAGTTTCGGGACAGGATCCGCGGCCACAACCGCGAGGACAACAAACAAACAGGCAATTTTGTACATCATCTAAAAATTAAATAAAATTTGATCAGTGAAGGTAATTTACAAGATATAATCAGATTAAACAGTGTCATAATACTCATAATATACCAATAATTGAAATGAAATTGATAACAAGGATTGAATTAAAAATACACTAACTCAATAATGTAGTAATTTCACATACAAAAAAAGTAGAAGAAAAATAGCTCACCGTGGGTATTATTCCGTTCCTGATTTCTGGATGAAGAACACGTTTGGTATCCTGTTAGCAACTGATACAAGAGAATCGAAATGCCAGTATTTAAACCACTAGAAAATCAATTAGTGATTGTAGAGTCGATCATTTGATAATGTGCGATTTTAATTTCATTCACGCTTAATTGGAATATATGTCATTCCCAAATCGCTTTTGGGGTTTTATGAATATATTGTCATAGGTAATGAGCAATACTAATATCTTAATAGTTGAATTACTAATTGTACAATTAGGTTACCTTATCCTTAGATGAGCAATGAGTTCCTTTAAATTGAGCCCTCGTTATTAATTGCGTAATTAGAACATAATTCCTACAAAATTTCACTGTCGTACTAATTTATTTTTCAAAACAAAAACTTGTTTTGCATTTTAATAAGTCAAAACTCTAAAGATTAAATTTTATTTTCAAAGACGGTTCCCCTTTCATGGTTCATCTTCATCGTTATAATCACAATCTAAAACGTCCACTGCTGGACGAAGGCCTCCCCTAATGATTTCCTAGCAGACTGATCCCTTGCATTTGATATCCATCTACTACCCGCCACCTAAACCAGGTCATCAGTCCATCTGTTTGCCGTTACGCGGACGCCACTCGCGAACCACATTCCGCCCCATCGGCCATCGGTTCTACGCACTATGTGCCCTGCTCACTGCCAAATCAACTTGCTTATCCTGTGGGCTATGCCGGTCACTCTAGTTTTCCTACGATATCCGTGTTCCGGATCTAATGGAATGTTATGCAACCTTGATGTTATGAACCTAAAAGCATATTTCATCAATGGTGTGGACTGTTGCCTTCCGATCGGGAGGGCGCGGGTTCAAATCCCGCCTGTACCAATGTGTTATCGAATTCTCGAAATTATATGTTCGTTATCCGACGCTCTTACGATGAAGGAAAACATCGTGAGGAAACCTGCGCACGCCTGAGGTGAGATTCAAAGGCTGTTCGTGAAGTCGGCCAATGCGCCAGTGCTGCTACCTTAGCCCTTTTGGGGCTAGATCTTGGATAGGTGAACTCTTTAGTATAGGTGAACGCCTTTTTTAACGATTTAGCCCTAAATGAGCAAGCCCTTTTTTAATGTCTTGAAAATATTACCAAAGTATGAAGTTTTCGACATGCTACTAAGAACTTTTTCGTTTTTTTAGACGCTCTAAAAAACGGTTTCATGACATGATTATTTTTTTAGACAAAGCGCTTTTAACTTCTCAAAAATCACCATTTCTAAACTAAGGTGGCAACATGCAGTGTTGCTACACAATGTTGGGCCCGCTTGGACGACTAGGCCTATACAACCTATACGGGTAGGCTCGTGCCCTCGGTGAGGACGTTTAATGAGTTGATGATGAAAGCTTATTTTAAAGTTTTGGTATGTTATATATGGTTATAGAGTGTATTATATTATGTTATCTTGGTGGAATTGCTCAAATTACATATTGGATAATCCATAAATATGAGTAAGATAAACTAATAAAAGTTATTTATATGATTTAAATATCTTACTATAACCTACTCGATATCATCCTTAACAAAATGTCCAGCAATGACTTAAAAAGTATGATATTTTTCTTATCGAATAAAGTAGAAAGCAAAATGCAGATATATTCAAAAATTTTATGCGATTGTGAGCATCATGCAAGAACACTATTTTATGAATCCTTAAAATTATATTTTTTTTTGAGACAAACATGTTTTTTATAATATTTAAGTTCAGTTATTAGCATTAGATAGAACGTTGGTGGCTCAATGGTTTGGACTGTTGCCCTTCTACCGGGAGGTCTGAGGTTTAAATCTCGCCACGTACAATGTGTTTTCGAATTTTCGAAAATATATGTACGTTATCCGACGCTCTTGTTTGAAGGAAAACATCGTGAGGAAACCTGCGTACGCCAGCGAAAGGATTCAAAGCTTGTGCGTGAAGTCGGCCAATGCACTGGGACCGCACGTCACAATGGGAAATTTTGGTCATTCGCTGTTCATAAATCTGTAACTTTTTTGTTTTTTATTATAGAGACCTACAATTTTATACGAACAGAGCCAATGAAATTTAGCTTCAGATGAAACAAGAATTGGAACATACAAGCTCAACACCGCGGATTTACTTGCGTGTGATTTGAATTGTTTTTTAAATTCTTAAAACCGTTGAAGATTTGGTAATGTATTTCGGTTTAAGGAGAAAAATAAATAGAAACCACTCATTAAATATGCATACCATTTTATTTATCAATTAAAAAAAACATTGATATCATAAAAATAATGATAAAAGACGTATTTTGTTTGAAACGTAAAATTTGTAAATAATAATTTATATAACTAATTTATTGTTAACACAGTGAAATATAATAGTGTTATCAGACTTCAGGATCTGAAACTAGTTGATTCACCTTCAAAAGCTATCAAGTTTCTTCAAAAAATTTCTTACGTATGGTTTCCGGATACATGTTATGTATGGATCTGATGTAATCTGAGTTGTTTAGCGTGATAAATCATAAAATAAGGTGGTAGTAGTTGACATCTATTTTCATTTAATAGGTTTCTTAGGTACATGTACTGTGCCTTGGTAAGAGCCAAATGCACGATTACACTTAATGCTTGATAATTCGACATTATGTTTTCAAAAAATTTAAATGTTTTAAGAAATGTTATTTATTTAATTTAGCGTTTAACTTATTTATCGGTTCAAAACTAAGAAAAATGTAATAGAATATACATAACCCATCATTCCAAAGTTAGTTTTTTTTTCTTCTCTGTATAAACAGTACGTTTTCCATAATATTAGCTGCTGTTAGTTCGTCCATCGATCGTAGGCCTTGCAAATAGTATCAAAGATCTGATTAAATCCGTATTCATTTAATAATGTAGTGTTTTCACTTCTCTTCGTAGATTCCCAAGAGTCTTAATAAGGAAGAGATGGTCTCCCTCCTTTATCACACGATGTAGAAGGCGTTACATACGAAGCTGATTCATCTTGTGTCAGCGAATCAGGCAGAGTTACAGACTACTGTTTATCAAGCCAATAGCTATTTTTCCCCAGAAATTGATTCTTTTTGTGCTTGGTGCTTGAACTCATCGTATATCATTAATAATATAATAAGTATACTTCGACATTTTTGCTGAAAATCACTTATGATCAATTTAATATTTTCTTCAGAAACATGATAATTATCTCGTAAAAATCTTCTTTTATCATTGTCAATGTAAAAAAGTAATATTTCACGGCCTAAACAGTTAATAAAGGTCATATTTCACGTAGTTATAGTAAGAATTCCAAATAAGTATCAATCCTTTTGAATGAAGGAAGTATTAGTAAAACAAATCTGTTTCAGTTTGGTTTATATACTGAAAATCGAATTCGGGTGGCGTTCAACTGCCTCTATCACATTTTTCACACGGGAGAATAGTTGAAAACAAAATCCATAATTAACTGAAATGATCAATATTACCAAAAAACCGTCAAAAACACATATACTTAATATGGACTGATAACGCCTTGAGGGGCACCTTATCACTATATACTTCACAACTTCGTAATCCGCAAATATCCGCAGCTGATTTTTATGTATGTTATAGTTAGATGTTATAGGAATAAAATAAATTTGAAACTAAACCGGATGTAAACAGATCCAACAGTTAAAAGTTTGACGAAACTTTGAATTTCCGCTAATTCTATGTACTTCGATATAAGTGACTAAGACTCCTATACTTTGTTGAAAACTAAAAAGAGATTATAGCTTTGTATTATTTTATATAAAATTACCTATCTTTTAATGTATTGCATGATATAGCTCCTCTAAAACAGAAACTCATGATCTAAATAACTCATTTTCAAGTCGTAATTCACAGAAATGTAATCTTGTCAGATTCTATCGCGTGTCACTCATTTATGTGCGGACAATTATAAAAAAATATGCTGCACAATCAAGAATGACCCATTATCTAAAATATTACCAAAAAAAATAAGATTTTAAAACCTTTCTATAATGTATTTATGAGCAGCCGTTGTTTGGCCATTTTCCATAGTGCGCACTGGGTCCGCGTGGACGACTAAGACCTAAAATCCCGTACGGGTAGGCTCGTGCCCCTCGGTGCGGACGTTCAATGAACTGATGAAGATGAATCGTAGTAGTCATTCGTCGGCTACCTGCCACTTTTAACAAGACATCAAGTCAACCAGTTAGTGGTCATCCTAAGCTTCCTTTCCTTTTATGGTCCCTTTTTCAAAACATTTCGAACTGCTCACTGCAACTTGATAATTTAGTAGGAGGTCTTCGTAGATCACTTTAGGTCTTCTACAGATTTTCTTATGATATCAGAATTTTAAATAGTTATTTTCAGACTATAAAAAATAGAAAGCCTATATAAAATTACTTTGTTACGATCTGTCTGCCTGCGAACTAATCTTTACTACTCGTAGGTGTAAAGGTTCATATTAAATGAAACATAAATATAATGGCTTATGTCGCAAAAAAACAGTTTCATAATCATCACTCAAGAAATAATTATTTATATAAGTGATTTCGATTTTCAAGCTTCATTCAGTCTTTTTTTTTCGGAGGACCGGGATATCTGGCGCAAAATGGGGGAGACCTATGTCCAGCAGTGGACTGCGATAGGTTGAATAGGAATTCAGTATTTTTGTACAGAACCACAGTGTCATGTGGGCGAGACAGACTCATCTTGTCCGGTTTATGTTTTCAAATAACCAATACACACGCACGCACATATTATCTTTCAATTTTGAGTACATAGCGTCCATTTAGAAAAAGTAATCCCAAACTAATAATAATTACAGATAGACCCTGCGGAAGGTATGCTTCTTTGCTTGTTTAAATTCCTAAACAGATCATATCCACACTCGTAATAATATGTGTAATGATACTAATCATCAATCATACAATAGATAAATTGTAGCTATACATGTAGAATTTTGTTATATTATGTAAGTTATGTGGCCAATACACTAATATCATCTCTCTGAGTAATGATACACCAAAGTAGTGACTGCGCTCACCGGTTGTCCATGCAAGTTAAATATAACATTTAAGTTTCCTTGGTTGATATTAGCACAGATTTATAAACTAAACCTATAGTTTATAAATTTATGGATATTACTATATATTAAATGTGTGTAACTATTATGGAATATTTATTCATTAAAAAAAAAAAATAAATCCTTGGTTTATTATACCCAACCAGACTATACGTACAAAGGTAAAACATAAAATTTCAATTTATATGTTCGATATGTAAATAAACAGTAAATAAGTAGTTGATATTTAATTTATTGGCTTATTTGTAAAGTCTAACTTATTTTTTGTACATATAAGTTGTACATAGAAGTTGTGTCAGGAAATAAGGAATTTTAATTTTATACTCATAAACGTCAAGTAAAATAATTTATTTCAATAAATAATTACACTATTCTTAATCATTACACTTCATTTAAGCTTCTTGTAAGGACCTGTACTTTCTTATTGCTGTCTTGACGAATTCACTAGCCCTTGCTAAACGTTCAGGTGTGGCGTATGACCTTAACTCCAAAGGCACTTCAAGCAACGATTTAGCGCTAGACAACTTAGCACAAAGGAGTAAACTTGCAAATCCCAAAGGCAACCAAACTCCCAATGATGAGGGCTGGAGCATTGTAAACGACGAACAGGAAGGCTTTCTTAGCCACGGCTAAGGCAGTCTGAAAAAAATAGAATAAAAAATTTAAGCAAAACGAAACAGTAGGACGATGTGCACATGAAAATTATTAGTATATTCTATAGGAGGAAGTGTACACCATTACAGACGCTTTGTCTTCACTGAAACTAAGAAATAACGTTAACAGAATGCTTTGTTAAGGTTTAAAGTTATTCTTTGATAGCTACTGCTAACAATAGGATCACAAATAAATTAATGTTCATAAACTTTAAATACTTACAGATGCCACTTTTGCAATCAGCCCTAATTTCGAAAGACCAACTGCGGTTGCCGCCGGGAAGGCAGGTACCAAAACATCGGAATACAATGGCTTCACTACAACCCTTTCATTCTGATCGTCGAGGTAGGGATAAGGTAGAGCGATACCCTAAAAAGAAAATAATATGTGTACAAAACAACACACTTAAGAGGAATATTAAATTTTAATCAATATTAAATTTATTGATATCGACTCTGTATTTCGCAAGGCCCAGCACATACACTGTACTGATACAGCAGAGGTTTTATAAAGTGGCCTATAAAATGATCTTTACGCTCATCAAATGACATTAGCAAGAATAGTTTACCGACGGTAAACTTGGTCAATATATGCAAACCCTCCATAATAGCAATAGGAAACGTGTTTATGAAAGTAGGTAATAAATTTATTATTTATTTAAGTAAATAAATAATAAATTTATATTTATTTAAGCCCATAAATTGAAAAAGAACAATATACAACTTACCCTTTTAGGTGGTTCGGAATATTCAATAAAGTTGTCCATCTCATTAAATTCTGCTGCAAGCGCAGATATGATTAAAAATGAACCGATGAATACAATTTTGAACATCTGTAAATAAATAACACAATTTCATTACTAACTGCAAGATGACTAATAACCAAAATAAATATTATTGAAAAATCATGTATACCATGATGGAAATACAATATGAGTAAGACTTACCTTGATACGAGATAATGAAGACAACTTGCAGGTCAATAATTTACTTCCAAATGATGAAGTAAAAATCCGTCAAGTGTATATATACAAAAACTTGAACAATAATTTACTAATAGCGTATATTTTTTAAAGAACATTAGTTAACAGCCGTTAGTAGAATTTTCTCCAGGATTTGATTGCGTCATAACAAAATGTACTACATTAATGAATAAGGTATATCATTATTGGGTCTTGGGCCATGACTCAATAAATACGTAACATTGAAATTGAAAACGTATCCATTAAATTTATGCTGGACTGCAAGAACAATTTGAATTGGGACGTGTGAAATGATGACTTAAACGTAGTTTAGAATATCTATATGATTCTTATCATTGATTTTTTTTGCAAATAAGCGTCCTCTTTACACAAGGCTACTGTCATCCATAACAAACAAGTTATCCAGAATACCAAACACGGCATAGTGTTTGGTACTGGTTATTTTGCCGCGATGATTCCTATTTACTTATCATTACAACCTAGAAAGTCCACTGCTGAACGAAGGCCTCCCCTAATGATTTCCACGCGGACCGATTCCTATTTACTTATTTATTGCATTATGTGGTTTATACAGACCTCAATCAGAGTGCACTCTACAAGGGCGCACTGTGCCTCCTGGTCATATCTGTAAGTTCACTTCAGGGTTGCCAAACGTATGAGGTTCCTCGTACAAATACGAGATTTGTGGTATTCCGTATGAGGTACGAGGACACTTTTAACCTTGTACAGTTTTGTACGAGATTTTGTAATATGACCATGCTACATATTAAAAACATCTATCAAAACTTGAACTTTTACACAAAAAAACCAATTGGTTGCATTTAGGCGATCATTGTCTGCAGACTGTAGTAGCTATGTCAACCGGGAAAACCACGATTAATTAAACCTTTTGTCCTCCGCGTTAATCGTCTCTATCACAAAGTGATGCTCTTTTTTAAGTCAGAAGCTGGAAAAAAAATAATTTTATTTAGTGTTTTTAATGACGAAAGCGTTTTTTTTTAGATGTACGAGGTTCGAAAGTCAAAGTACGAGATTTTTAGCTGCTTATGTACAAGGAATTATGTTTCGGGGTTGGCAACACTGGTTCACTTGATAACATAACATTTTTTAAAAGATTTTTCGGTGCGTTTGATTGAGACTACGGGAAAGAACTGGCAGTTTGCTCAGTTAAAAAATAAGCATTGCTATTCAGCGAGGGAATACTGCTTGTGTGTTGGGAGCCCTGCCTCGTTCAAACGCAGTTTTTAAATTTGTTTCTTAATTTATTTGATACTTTTATTAGTATTTACCTTTTATCGCAAATATTTCTTCGTAATGAAAACCTAATTGGTTCATAATAAAAATAATACATTCAATAATAAAGAAATAAATATTTACCAACATTCTCACAGCGCGATCTAGCCCCAAATAAAGCAATGAGTTTGACCAACTATGGGTACTGAACTAACTGTATAACGAAATAATTTCCTTTTTGTGTAAATACATATTATACATAGAAATACCCAAACCGATTCAAACAGACATAAACATGCCTGGGAATCGAAAACGGAATCCTCGATGTATCAGCCGACTCAACATGAACTTTACAGTATCTCGTCCAAGCCGTGTCCGGCTACGGCGACTCCTATGTGTCTAACCCAGGTCGTTGTTGTGATAGGCTCTAATGTGGCTAGCAAAGCCAAACTTCGATTTGAAAGTTCGGCTACAAGGCGAACAGAATAACTGTCCAGCAGAATTAAAAGTATAGTTGTAGGAAGGCTTCGGTCGATTCTTCCGCATTTGGCGTTTAACGCCAAGATATTCTAGACGCTTCTTTTCATAAAATTTCACGTTTTTGTGAACAGTATTACGCCACTCCGGTCTAAGACGAGCTCGCTCCTCCCAACTAAACATACAGGAGTCATATGTGCGTGACTGCTTTATAGTGAACAAGTAGCTGCACCGGTACAAGTCCACTCTCTCCTCCTCAACCCCCCGGTGCCGATGGACCGGACAGCCAGTACGACCGGCAGGAGGCACAGGCCGCAGGAGATTGGCTGCACGCCGCTAAAAGGATCCAGACGTGCACTTTACAGTAACTATCAGACGGAGGGTGCTTCCGATAGTAATTTGCCGCACTAGTCCAGTGCATTTATGCAGGTTGCCAGGGCCTAGTCCGCTATTCAGCAGGATAAACTACACATTGCAGTGTGTGGGTTGACACAAAAAGGTGTAGTGTATCGTAAGGTTCGAATATCATCTAACAATATAACATAAGAATCTGCCACTGACGGATTGCATGGAAGATATTTAAATCTGCGTTCCAACTCAAGTTCTGCTAAAGTCATGGTATTAGGACGCTCTAGCCCATTGCAAACCAAAACGGCTTTTTGTGTATGAAAACTGTTTCAGACCAGATAGCTTATTTAGGACCACAGTGAAAACATCTAAGTTAAAAATCAAATACAGTTGATAACTAATAACGTAAAGAATTATATAGTCACAGTATTCAAAAATGGTATTGGCTGTCTCTCACTTTAGACCGTAACACAGTTACCTAAACCTACGGTCGTGGGTTCTAATTCCGAGGGGAAAACCAAATAGTGGAAGTCACTTTGTGATATTTTTCCCAATTTGGTAAGGACAGCAGGCTAAATCACCTAATTATCCAAAAATAAAGATAATTCCATGGTTTGGAGGGCACGTTAAGCTAATCTTTTATTTTTTCGGGATTGGTTGCACTGAAGCTGTCTTCCAAGATTTGGGAAATACGCCAGAAGTTTAAGGGAGCTGAAACAGATGCGTAAAGTCCAGCTCCAGTTCAGGAGCACACATTTTAAGTACAGCCGGGAGGATACCATCTGGCCCGCTCTACATAATGATCGTCGAGAGAAAAACGTGCTCTACGCACTTTATTTAACTTATTCACTGACTAAAGTTTCAATATTTTTATCACACCTAGCTACAGAATGGAGTTCATTATTTTACCAAATAATAATAATGCAATCAAAGATAGCATATTATATATTTACAGTGACCATCCTATGGTTTTATTCAGATGATGACTATGTAACCAAATTTGAGGACTTAACTTATTTTCAGTTAACATTCCAGAAAGGGAATAACAGAGGGGAGTTTTAATCTCAACGCGTGATCGATGGGTTAAAGGTAGCCAGTAAGTATATAATTTAAGATGTAATTAATAGACTGTTGCTACCTGAAGGGCTACCGCCATCTATTAAAACAGTATTATTATAATGATAGGTCACCATTTTTGTACCAGAAAAGGCGAAGTAATAGTAATATTATTGTCATACTGTTTTGCTAGATAGTAAGGCGGTAAGATCCCAGTTCTCTATATGACTCATTCCTAAGCCCGCCTCTTAAGGCACCCGCGGTAGACATAGGGATCTAATCTAAAAAACAATTATCTGCCGTCGCCATACGACTCTGATGTTTGAGGACATGAGACGCGAATTATATTCTGGAGTTTTACATCCTCCTTCGTGCCTCTGTGTTCTAATCGGTTTAGCGATCGGTTCAGATCGTTGAGTGACCCGGAAATTTTGACTTCGAATCCCGCGGGGAAACGTCACTGTGCCTTTTTTCCAGCTTGTTTTAGGACATTGCATGATGAATGACCCGATTGTCCGAAAAGAGATGATTCCATGCTTCTACAATCTTAGAATGGTAGTCGTTAACACCTGCCATCCACATGGGCCGGCGTGGTGATTACAGCCCAATCGTTCCACAGCTAAGCGGAAAGCCTGTCCCTACAGTGGGCGCGTTATTAGGCTGATGATTTATTATTTACATCACAGAAATCAATTGTTCAGCCTATACCTGCTCCATGTGGTGTACAGTCAGGCCTTCTTACACACCATAATACGAATATATGCACAGTTTGGATTGAAAACACCACGTCGACGCAATGCTGATTAGTGGGTATTGTAGACTTCAATGCTAAAGTAGAAGCTTAAACCGGTGGCTTAAAGTGTTTTCCGGAGTACGGTGAAACTTGGATAAATTTTCGGATAAGTTTTCATAATTACATAGAAAGCAATTTCTCCCTCATGACGGCTGACGCATAGAAATTTGAAGATATTCATTTAGTAGGTACTATTAATGGTTATTTACTAATTAAAAATAATTAAAGGTTACACATAAAATTTACAAAGCAAAAAATCCTTATTTATTAAAAAAATGTGCGTCATTTATGGTATCATCAACAAATTAAGTAATAAGTTAGTGATTTTCAACTAAATGTCATTTACACTGACCTACAGGTGATTCACATTATGCAAATTACATAAAGCGTAATTTCTTTCTTTTTTTATAGTACTTTTATCAATTAACTAATTTGATACTTTCAACTAGTATATTAGATCAGAACCGCGATTGAAATGTATTATTTGCTTATCAAACACCAAAGTGTGAAGTTTTAACAGTGACAATCTAAGGAGTCTAGAATACAATAAGGTAAGTAATTTAATATCTAAAATATCTTCTTTACTCGTAAATCGTTGTTTTTAGAAGAATGTTAGCAATATTTATGTTATTTGTTTAGTACCGACGCAATATTCAAAAGAGTTTAAACAAACAACTTATTATTGTAAATCTTTTATTTGCTTCATTTTTTAGGGTTCCGTATGTTAGATAGAATAATAAACATAAATTTATAAGAAAATTTATATTCTCAAAAATTACATAACAAAGGTACCTACGCAAAAATCAAAACATAAAAATTTCGATTGAAAAATGAAACTGTCAGCGAATTACTTCCTAAGTGGTCTTAGCACTTTTATGTGAACTCGATCTGTGGACAAGGCAAATTTTATTATGTGCATTTCTTATTCTTTCAGATGTCTCAGTTAGCACTCGTTATCGCTTTCGTTTGCGTCGTGGGATTTACAACGGCTGTACCTGCTACGATCCCAGCGTACACTTACATTGTACCTGAACATAGAACAACAGAGTTGAGGCCCCTTAAGACAATTGAAGAAATACCATACGAGTAAGTCTATTTAACTATAAAACTGGCTGTTAAACCACTTTTTAAAAACTGAACTGTTTCGTTTGCCCCTTTGTCTTACTGATACTGGCAAGAAATTCCACAATCTTTTGTTTCATTGTTTATGTTAACAAAAACTGATATTTTCAGGTACCACATAGTTCCAGCAGATGAATACGCGGTGGCGGAATATGATGATGACTCAGCAGATATATCCATCGTATCGTCTATCGCCTCATCAATTTGGAACGCCATGCCTATTCCTAGCCCTATTGTAAGTATACGTACAAATTACGACCTGTTTTTGTAATAGATACTTATGGTAGCTTTGGTCCCATATTCTATTTAAATAAATTCTACTTTAAATATACGAATATATGAACAACACCAGTCACAAAAACAATTCTGTATTCCGAATCTAGAAACTGTTTTAAATATTAACGAATGAAAATTGTAAGCGTTATTTCGCCGCACGTGGTGTTTTAAATTTATATTTGATTATCAACAGTGCAATCTTACTTGTTGTCATTACTCATTCGTATTTGTATGGATTTTCAGGCGGCTCTAAAGGCAATCGTTTCTAAAGTCCTGAGCATTGTCAAATGGGTGGTTTACAAAGGAAGTTTCGTGATGCTGGGAGCAGCTTTAGTTGTTGGCTTCTGTGCTTTCACGCCCTATTGCACGTTAGTCATCGAGAAACCGTTCTCCAGGCAGATTGAGTCCCTGACACCGTATGTGGATGACGTGGAATACTATTTCCGACAAGCCTACGACAATATCACGACTTATATTAGTAAGCCTTAAGTTCTGTAATTAATTAATTTTCTATTTATTCTAATTTATTAATAAATCTATATTATATAATATATATATATACATTTTTATTTGCCAAGCGCGGTTGCATACTTTTCACTAATTTAGTATTTTAGCAGGTCAAAAAATAAATTTAAATGATAAATTAAAAATATATAAATTTTCTGAACTTTTAGTTAAAATCGGATTAAAATCTATCTATCCCCAAATCAAGGTCATATGAATAATAAACAACGGTTTAACATACTTTTTTTTGTAAATACATACATTTTATACATAGAAAACATAGATACATACATAGGGCTGGAGGCGGGTGCTACTGCACGAGCTATAATACATTTTCATGTTGCGATAATTTATTTATTTATCATTTATATTGTAAAACTTTTTATGATAAATCTATATGGTATTATGCTTCCATAAAATTATTCCATAATATCGAATCGATGCCAATGATCAAAATTTACCCCATATAGCGTTACCGATTTTGATTTAATAAAGACAAATAAAATATGATATTTTTTAAACAAAACCATCGGATGCACGCATTATAAGTATGAGGAACTATCCGATACATTTCAAATAATAAACGGATGTCATTATGTAAAGGGAATTGTGAGCTTAGTATATAGAATCAAACTACCAGTAAATTGTATGTGAATTGACGAATTAAAACAAAAGAGTTATTTTTGAAAATAAAATATATTTAAACTTACATAAAGCTGATAAAAACAAAATTATAGGAAAACAGCACGTCGTCGTCGCTTAACTGCACGTACATTGTCAACACCCTGTATACTTTGATACTTATTGATAGCGGTCTTGACGAAATCAGCAGCGTTACTTATCTTTTCCAACTTCTCGGGGGACATAAGGGATCTCATTTCGTCATGAATGGGTAACATAGTAGGGTAATTGATAACACATATATTCGTATAAGAGCATACTCCAATGGTAATAAGAGAACCAAGAAAAAGCCAAAACGCGTGTCCCAGAATCCAGCCGATTGTGTGGCCGATGTAGTAGACCAATGACTGAAAAGAACAACTTATGATTAACAAAGCATTACTATAAAAAAATTATAATAGCAATCAATATATCTATCCATCTGATAAGTGACAAGTTACTAATACAACTGTGATCACGTATTAAGGACCGAATGGCAGTTTCTAGCTTGCGATGGGTTTTTTTTTCACATTATCCAGTAATTTTAATGATATTTGCTCTCTTACTCTTCAGGCCAGAAAATAGCTCAGATATTATAAGATTATAGCCTCTTGTATAATTAAACTCGGGCACTATACTTGTGTCACAAAAAAAGCATGTAAATTTAGTATGAAGCTAGAGAAATTGGAATGAAGACAGGAACTAAATCGATAATAATATTAAAAATACACACCCTTGAATCAAAGCCCTGCGACATTATACTGAACGGGAAATTATGAATAATCTCATCAGGTAATCGATCATCCGGGACATAGGCGTAGCTGAAAATATTAAACAATTATAATATCGAACCAAATAAAGCTTAGCAATTTACAAAACATTGTTTACCAATTAGTATCGAAACAAGAACCAGACGAAGAAAAAATATTTAGTAAAAATCTAACACGAATGAAAAACTAAATAGTAACTCACACAAAAAATACCAACGTAAATATGGTTTTTACCATATTTAGCTATTTATTTTTAATTTTTTAGCTATCTCATGATAGCAAAAAAATTACATATAAAAACAAAGATATAAAAAATATTCTCAACGAATAAAAAAAGTCGATGCATACTAATCCGAATCAATAAAATATATAAATACCAATACGAACAAAAGTGGAAAAAGAACTTATAGGTGGATAAAATATTTATATTCTCACAAGAACAAAAAATTTATAAAATTATAATAAACAAATATGATGGAAATAAGTATAACAACGAAGATAAATATCGCTAATAAAAAAACTGTGAAGGCGTCTACTAAGATGTCTAGAACACTTGTGTTGCACACATGTTATTTTAGAAAGCTCAAGAACAATAAATAAATGAAAAATGAAAATGAAAAGTGTTTATTCAGTTTAGGTCTTAAAGAACACTTAGAATGTAATGAAGCTACGTATTGATATGCTGGCGCGTAAGGAACGTCGGATAAGCAACTTGTTCTGGTTCCAGTTGTACTGGGCCATATGCGTATCCAGGTAGATCAAAATTATCCTGTAACAATACATGTAAGTTATCATTTCATCCATATTGTATATACTCGTAGTGCTGAACTTTTAGGATAGGTCAGTATGCAGAACTTTCGGGCCATCGCTCGCTCCGCTTTGTGTTATTAGCGGGTGGCTAGAGTCGCTTGTCATTTAACTACTTTTAAAATAAAAACATTATATTCCAAATACTATATATCACATCAAATAACGTCGATACGTGATCTACAAAATGTAAACCCGAAAAACCAATTATCACGTAAAAGATTACTTTCACGAGTATTTTTAACTCTTTAACTTTTTTTAGCATAAAAGTAGATGTTTCTGTATTTTGGGGCAAATATCCATGAGAAGAAAGAATGAAATGACGTCCAAGCCATGGACGAGAACATACTTGTGCAATCCATGCGCAAACGATTAATAAATGATCTATTTGTAACGAGATTCATCGTTGAACTCATACGTCTAATTTTGTCAAAGTTCATACATCAAATTGAGTATATTCAATACTTACAACTCTATGAACTTCTGTACCCTCTTCTTGTAGTGGCTGGTCAGCTAACATCCTGTCATGATTGACGACTGGTCCAGTGGGCTTTACAGGTTCAATCTTTGCTCTCCTCTCGTCAGGTTTGTACACGGGATGGCGTTCTAGTTCAGTATCTCTTTTGTATGTACCCTTATCTACAGGTTCAGTCTTTAGGTCTGGCTTGAAATTTTCTTGTTTCTCAATCATGGCATACGATGAGGATATTTCAGCGGAGTAAACCATTGCCGCTAAGGCGAAACATATTGATATGGTTTTCAGCATCTGCAAACAAAATTTAATTAACCTGCGATACTATTGGAAGTAATGCTGAAATAGTCAATAAATCTTTTGTGACATTGTAACTAACTAAATGTAAATAAAGGTATTGAAAAAAACTAATATAAAACTAATAATAATAATAGGTAAGTATACAACTTCGGTAAATTCTAATCTACGAGTGTGACGTTCATATTATTGGTCTATCGTGTAGGTTCTTTTTTGTATTTTTAATATGAAAAATATCATGTAAATGAATTTGTACTCATGCATAGCTATAAATATTGAATAATCAACTTTAAAGGTAACGTTTATTAATATGATGTGACAAATAATGATTGCAACAAAAGCTTACCTTGTACACTTTTCGTTGTTACCACCCCTAAAGTACACTAAACACTGTTGCCATTTTCACCAAACTATCCCTTTTTATACCTTTTTAGGGCTGGTCATACCTGATGTCTACTTATCTTCGTGTATTGATGAGACAATAGAGTCGACCTTTTCGCCGAAATTCGTCAAAACATTGGTATGCGCATAAAAACTGGGCTTTTAACTAACGAAAGTATTTAAGATTTGCAATGATTAAAATGATCTAGAATCATCTGGCCATATGCACAAAAAATAATAATATAAAATCCCAATATATCACGATAAATAATAAATATCCACTGACATTCACATAGCACCATCTAGCCCCAAGTTAAGCGTGAAACCTGTATTTTGCGTACTAAATTTATTTTAGAAAGTATTTGTGAAATGTAGGTGTGTAGGTACCTACTGATGAGCGTTTAAAAATGGTTTTGCCTTAAAGTTTTTATACTGAGTATTTCATTATTACTGTGGTCTTTGGTGTTGTGGTCGAGACGTTGGCTACTAAAACAAGGGTTCCAGGCTCCATCCCCGGGCAGTACAAACATTAGTAAGCATGAACATTTCTGTTTGTATTGGTCTGTGTGTTATTTATGTATAATATGTATATATTTACAAAAAATATATACAAGGGTGTTTATCCGTTGTTTAGTATTTATATGCGCTTAGTTTGGGCTAGATGGCGCTGTGTGAATATCAGTGGGTATTTTTCATTATAATTATTATAAAGTTCATACGAGTACGTACACGTGAATCCGCGTTTTATCCTATGAAGTAAACTTCGCAAGCACCTACTTTTGTCTTGTTGAATTTTGTAGTTACGAATAAATTAATGAGTCCTGAGTAGCATTCACAACTTTTCCTAGACATTAAGCTGTACAATATTATAAAACAAATGTATTTTCAATTTTCGGTGGATTGATAAGTACTTGTAACCAATTTATTACATTTTGACATCTGTATTCTGTTTTTCGAATACATTTCCTTCTATACTTATTCAATTCATATTTACTTATAAGTCTGTTAAATGCTAGTAATCAATTTTGGAAAATGTTATTCGTTAAACTCGCATGAACATATAAATAATCGATTTGAAGAGGTCGTACTTAGTAGTATTCCGGCACATTACAGCCGCCTTGTTTAGCCGATATTTCGAAATCGATATCGGTGAATATTTAAATCCAGTAAGAAACGAGTATCGGTAATTACTAACCACACATTTACCATCTGAATATCTTATAAGCAGGGTCGATAAAAAAGCCGATCGAATGGTGTAGTTTTCTTCGCTCTACAGATATACTGAATTATGAAGAATTGTTTTTAGCACTAACCAGAACTATAGTTCCTATATAAAAAGTTAAAACATATGTACACACATAATACATGTGTGTACATATATTTTAACTTTTTTATGTTATACGTGTATAACACGGACGGACGGTCAGGACGCTCACCTGATAGTAGACGCATAACCATGACAGAGCGGCATTGAAGGAGACCAACAACTGAGAGACAGTTATTATCCTCCATCATAGATTAAATAATATATACTATCCTCCATCAATGCCGCACTGCGCCTGACACCCGAGACAACAATTTCTTCCCTTAGTTAAAATATAAACATGTGCTTAATATCTTAACTGCATGGCTATTTCGCTGATGATAAAGTATTGAATTTATTTTGCCACGGACCGTTTTGAGAACAGGCCTGAAAATTTTAAAAGTTTTTCTTTTCTTATTATATTCGTAGTACCTATTACCAGTTGCAGCAGCAATAATTATAATTTAAACATAATAATTTATAGAATATTATTGAGTTAACAAAGGTTAACAGCTTATGGATTGATTAACAATTTATCGAGTTTCTTGCCGGCTCTTCTCGAAGATCCTACTTATTTCGAAACGGCAGTAGAGTCATAAAAAATATAATAATAACAATTGACGATACAAAAGTATATGTAAAATATTTATTCGAATAAAGCTAATTTGATTTGATTGGATTTGAATGACTTTTTTATTTTTTATACAAACACACAAACACAAAATGTAATAACTAAAGTGTAATTGTGCAAATTAAAAAAAAACCTTTTACCTACAGTAATTTTAAATAGCACATGAAAAGTAATTTTGGACAGAATAACCACAATAGATTTTTATATAGTGGAATGGTCTGAACGTAAATTCCTAGGTTCAAATCACGGGGCAAACGAAAAACATAAAAAATCAAATGCAGGTTAATTATAACTCTAGAATTTCTGAAATAAAATTTTACCCTGTCATTCCAAATTAGTCGCTTTGTTCTATAATGAAACAATAGACACGTCATCGTTGTCCATCCACAAGACCGTTTACAATTGTTTTACAGCAGGTACCTATGAATCAGAGTAAGACCCTAAACCTTTCTAAAGATAAAATATCCCTTTAAAAAACACGTTATATTTGCAAAAGCAATAGCCGATACTGCAAAGATAAGATAGTGTAAACGTCATTTTGTATAGTCCATGTACTTGATAATGACGAGATAACTGCGCTATTTCCTGCAATTATTAATTATAAAACTCGATGAAAGGCTTAATTTTTAAGTACTATTTGCCTTATATAAAAATATATCCTATTATATACATAAAGATTAGCCAAAACTACCCATGTCACGCTTAGACCTCTATAAACTAAATATTAGCAACCTTTGAATATAACTATTAATATAACTCTACCTCTAACTGCCTCGGTGGTGCAGTGGTCCGATTGTAAAGTTTTAGATTATTGCTTGTTTCGGGATCGTGGGTTCAAAGCCCACGAGCAGATCGCATAAATTTGTTTTGTTCTTTATTATTGGGGTTGGTTTCCGCATTTAGTCATTGAAGTGGACCATTGTATGAAGTTTTTCAAATTCGTTAGGACATTGGAAGGCTAATCCGTGCGTCGGAAAGTACATTATGCCGTGGGTCCCGACTACTGTAGTCGTTAATAGTAATCGTTAACACAAATACCATATTGGACCTACGTAATAATTTACTGCCCAATCACCCTGAAGCTATACCCAGCAGTAGGGCGTTCATATGCTGATGATGTAGCAACAATGAAGAAACATACTATTTTTTCTTGTATTGTATAGAAATTTGAAACACCCAGCAGATGATTGCGGTAGTCCAGCCCGAAACATTTAGAGTAAGAACAGATTTTTCAAACATAACACCTAATCGGGTTATAAATTAAAATTGATAAGCGGACAAAAACTCGCAATAAACACAAGTTTTTCTATCGTTTGTCCTGCTATAAATACGCGCGGCGTGGCATTTCTGGCCTCTGTTTCCGTAGAGGGGTTCGGACAGTTATTAATCACGTAGGTCTAGTAGAAGACCTACCACTTCTACTACTAGGTCTTTTTTTAATAACATAGGGAGGCAAATGAGTATGCGGTTCACCTGATGGAAAGTGTTACCGCCGCCCATGGACATTTGCAACAGCTGAGGTCACAGTAGTGAGTAGTAAGTGAGACACTAGTAGACAATTAGTTGTGTTTGAAGGTTAAAAGTATTTCAGAAACATATGGTTATTGTGGAGGGTAATTAAGTTATAAAGTTTTTATTAGGGGTGACGAGTAGATTTTTTTTATTCAAAAAAAAGGTCCCACTTGTCAC